>BRYF01000007.1:13739932-13742432 GCA_030159135.1 Actinidia polygama
AGTCAGGATTCTTATGTAATAGGGGCAAATATCTAAATCTATATTCATTTTGTTTAAATGATATCTTACAAGTGTCCTAAGTTGATTCAAACATCAGAATAACCCTACCTCATAGTCAAAATGACCAAATAGATTGTTTGAGGTCATCATGTTACGTAGCTACCACTGGTTCGACCACTTACAAGTTTTGTAGCGACCAACTAGCAGTTCTGGAAGCTGTGACATTGAGATGGAGAGAAGTTGAAGGAGAAATTGAATTTCTTGGCTCATAAATCAGTCGCGTGTGAAAAGTCTCCGAGAGAGTATGAGAAGAAAAACAAGGGGCCTTGCCTTATCCTTTTATAACAGTGGTTTAATGAGTAAACAAACAGTAAGAAAAATCATAAAAAACAAAGTTTAAAAGGACAAACTTGCAAAAATTCCCCAAACTTATGGGTGTATTTGAACTTTTTAAGAATGTTAGTGGGGTTCGTGGCCTCACTTGTTTCTCTGTGCCTCCTTCCTTGAGCTATAATATCTTGTCTAACAGTTCATAATTCTAAATCCTTATTCTGTTGAACTGGTAACCTTAAACAAATTGATTCTAGGTCTAAATGAATTCTGTTGAACTGGTATGGTAACCTTCTTAAACAAATTGATTCGAGGTCTAAATGAAGAAAGGTTTTAAACAAAATAAGTAACTTTGGAATGAGGAGACTAATTGTTCATCGCAAAGCGTCTTTAAGCCAGGTCACTTTCTGTGAACAGTTGGATATGGGGTGGATCAGATCCCCGATACGTATCAAATATAGAAGTCGATTGGGACGAAATTTTGAAAGTCATACAAACAGTTTTAGATAAGAATAACGTTCATGAGATTGGCCTTTTAAACTTCAATAAGAGAGAAAACAATTATTGAAAGCAGCTCATTCTCAACGTGGAGCAAATTGTGCTGAACCTTGACTATGTCGACAAAAACATTACTTGGGATTCGTTGTACCCAGAGTGGATCAACGAATAACAAGAAGAGGAAGTCCCCATTTGCCCGTCTTTTCTAAAGCTTACTGCCTAGAAAACGACTTGATCTCATCAAGGTCAAGCTTCCTTGCAGGGACGGTGAAAATTGGGCTAGAGACGTGGCTCGATTGCACAGCTACGGGGCTAGCCACTGCTTCCAAGGTCTATCACCCCTTGGCATTTGCTTTTCGTCACCAAGTGTTTCTCAATCCCGAATCTGTTCGCATGTAAGGAACTTGTTTTGCGTGAGGGCAACACGTGGTTGTACAAGCCAAGCTTGAATTTGCTGAGGGATAAACTACAACTCCCAGTTGGTTCATGCGAACTTGCACTTCCTTTTGAACCAAAAGGTTAGTTTTCATCTGATGATACTATTCTCATTAATTTAAATCTCTGAATGAAAACGTGAGCTCTTATGAATTGTTCTCTAGCTTTCGCTCAAAATATTGGCATTTTGATGCTGCACACCCCAACTTAAAATTCTGCGCTATTCAAACCATCAAAGTTGTTGTGGTGAAAATTTAGGCGAGCAATCCAACAGTTAATATTGCTTCTTTACCTCGACACTGGACCTCGGCAACAACTCGAGTGACCTACGCAGGTAGACAAAAGTAAACGACCGGGGGGAAGGCAGCTCAAAACCCTTCCAATGTGGAAATCAAACCAAGGCGATGACAAATTGGACAAAATATAAAATAGAACTCTCCGGAGAGAATGCATTGTGATGTGTGTATTGAGTGTACATTTTTGTAGTGGGAGAGCGGCCTTTTTATAAATGGAGAATGGAGAGGCGTGTAAGAAAATTACGGCGTGATCCTCGGGCGGCTAAGTATGAAAATATATCCTGGAGATATCGAAGATTTAATGGGAAGATTTGACATTTGGAGAACATCTCGTGATTGTAGATGTCATGATGGAAAGAATCTCTTCAGAGGTAGTTTCCTTATATAGATAGAATTCTTATGCAGATGGTCTTTATGGAGGGTGATCCCTGACGAGAGTTGAGTTCTTGTGGAGATAGACTCTGACCGAGCGAGCTAACCGACATCGCCCATTGGCGAGATGGAAATTAACTAGTAGGCCTACAGAGTACAGGCAAGTTGAGCAACTGGGGATGTGGCTTAGGGCGTGCAAGACTAGACTGGTGACACAGCATCTGTGGAATATGCCCTGTATGAGGAGATTTGTTGTATCCAGAGATTTTTCCTAGATCGTAAGAGACTCAAGATGGTAGCATGTCCCATGGAGACCATGCTTACCTCAGTAGAGGGATCGGAGATGTCTTACCTCGATCAAGGGGGTTTAGAGATGACCTCATTTTACCTCGATCAAGAGGGTTCGAAGATAACTTCGTTTTACCTCGGTCAAAAGGGTTCGAAGATGACTTCGTTTTACCTCGGTCAAGAGGGTTCGGAGATGCTTCCAGCTGATAGAGAATGGATAATTGAATTGCTCCATTACAAGCATAGGCGAGGTACATGACCATCTCAAAACCTAATGGTCC
>BRYF01000007.1:13749932-13752432 GCA_030159135.1 Actinidia polygama
ACGCGGTCCATGATGTTTTTGGTTGATTTCTTGATTTTTTTCAATTTAGAGTGACATGGTTGTTAGGGTGTTGGTTGTATTGGGGTTCATTTTTATACATAAATTTGTGTACGTGTTTATTGATGTGTGAATTTATTTCACCAGATAAGAAAGAAAAAAAATAAGAGTACTAAGATCAATTTATAATATTCATTTATAAGATATGTTAAAGATGCAAATTAATCGATGAACCAAAAAACATTATGTGGTGACATATAAATACGAGAGGAGCAAGCTGCGCATCTATTTGAACGTGCATACACGTCTCTCTCTATACATAATGTCGAAGGATGGGGGTAAGTAAAAAAATCAAGTTTTTTCCTTATTGGTTTAAAAGTGTAAAATGGGATAAAAAAAAAGTCTAAATAAACTGTCATACACTCGCCCTAAATAAATTTACCCCAAAGTTCAAACAGACCTAAAAGTAACCTATATTTTCTAGAAGAAAAAAAATACAGGGCATAATTTTCATGTACATCTTTGACAAATACATTTTGCTTTTATTTTTTATATTTTTACAAAATTGCAAAATCATCCTTACATTTTTTGAATAGGTAGATTGTTGAATAAGTTTACATGATAAAGATACTAGTAATAATTAGATATAAGAGTAGTGTGTGCCTAATAAATATATATGCATTGTATATTTGTAAAGATAGAGCAAATTTAGGATCCAATCAAGGCACTCGAAATCACGCTTGTTATGCTCATTCTAGATCGATTATCATACAAGTCAAACATAAATAGATTTTAAACTCATGGGCCTAGTTTGGCGTACATTTTAAAATATTTTTAGTTGTTTGGTTTTTAAATATAGTAAATATTTTTTGTCTTTAGCGAATTTTTTTAATCACTTGATCGTAATTTTATACTATTTTAGTTCTTCTTGATGAGAGAAGTCCAAAAATATAAAAAATTTCAACTACGTTGAGAAAAAAATTACTGAAGACAAAAAATTCTCTTTACTTCATAAATTAAATTTTTTTTTCTTTACTAGCTATATTTATAAGTTTTATATTTTTAGATTCGTCAAGAAGAACTAGAAAATAATAAATTTTGATTAAATGGTAAAAAATATTCACTAAATATTAAAAACTCAAAAATCAAAGTAATTGAAATATTTTAAAAAGCTAGGCCTTATTTCAAACAAGATTTGGCAAGTATTGGTGAAAGTACTAAAAATATAAAGGGGGTGTTTGATATAGCTAAACTTATATTAAAATTAATTATTTAAAAATAAAAACTAAAAATAATCAAAATAAAATTTTTAAACATCAGTTATTTTTCAGCTTTTTAAAATTATTTTTGACCCATAAGCAGAAGTAAAAATTATTCCAAATATTCTGACACAACTTTCAATACATTAAAAAATAGAAGTTGGTGCTTATAATGTGCACGAAACACATACAAATTTAGACTTAAGAACCAAGTAAGAAAAACATCAAGATTTATGTGATTTGACAAAATTAGTCTACATCAATGGTGGAATGCATCAATATATTATAATCTACAAGAAATTATACCCATTTTCACTATTAATTAAAAATAATAATAAAACACGAATTTCTCAATATATAGTTAATTAAAATAAGTATTTTAATATTAAAACTCTCAAATATTAAATGCATTTTGGACTGGGATGATCCCATATTTGGTGATGCCACTTACCCAAATCCAATACATTTTGTTGCGTCATCATTGTAGGTAATGATGGTTTTGGAATAAATACCCCACTCAACATCGCAAAAACTTTTATCCCAAGTCATAATTCATTGCACACATAAAACACTCAGTGCCCTAAATTTCCTTGTTTGACTGAATTTTGGCCGAAATTGCCCATCCTCTGATAACGTCGAAAGAATAAATATTATAGAAATATTTTATAAATTATCGTAGGAATTACTCTATAGTATTCACATAAGGTGTGTACCCCATCACTTTAGTATGTGTCGTGTGAGTACGTAATAATTCGTTCGATAATTTATTAGTTTTTCCTGTAACCACTTATGCACGAAATTGATTTATGCAAGTGACACAATCTAAACACACAGTTATATGGAAGGATTAGGCTTTTCTAACTTTAAATTTCTGTACGATGTAGATTTATTACAATAAAGTCAGTAATTTGATTTTTTTTATCTCATATGGGTAAATGAAAAGGTTATCCGTGCCAATCAAAATACAATTGTCTATAAAATAAATGGTCTATTTTAAAAATCGTAATTGCTATGCACACAAATGTGATATGATAATACAATTTCCAAAATTTGATGAACTTAATCTTTATATAATTAATCTTCTCATCAATACCTAAGAGATGCATGATTAGGATTACAAAGATAGACTTGAACTGGGCCCACAAACACTAAATTTATCTTAAAATTCAACAATTAACTAGACTTTAGAGAAGCCTCGCACGTACTCCATGTGTGTTCCACACGAATGCGCTTGTAATTGGTAA
>BRYF01000007.1:13759932-13767432 GCA_030159135.1 Actinidia polygama
TCGTCCACGTGGCTTCTTTTGAATAAGGTGTATTAATTGTCTCAGCCACTTGGCACCTCTACAGGAAACTCCATAGTCGTGCATCCATGTAACCGGTTGAGGGTTGCCTCATTTATACTCGAAAGTCTCTAGTGTTCCACCTCGGCACTCCGACTAGGGGGACTACTGATGTGGAGTAAAATATTCATCAACTAAGTTAGAGATCTCGCCAGGATGCTACATCACTCCCGCCAATGCTCATTTCTCCAGTCGTTCTCCATCTCGCCCATGGGCGAGGTATCGCCATACTATGATTTTGATCGCCCTCCGTATCATCGCCAGTAATCAACACGAATTCAAGCTCGCTAGTCCCACACCACATGTGGGTGAGGAGAAATACACGGTCTTCTATTTATCTCTATACAGGTTCCATCTCCTCAGGGATTCTATCTACATAAGGAAACTACTTCCAAAGAGATCATATCCATCACGACACCTATAATCACGGAATGTTCTCTAGATATCGAATCTCCCCATTAAATCTCCGATACCTTCGGGATATATTTTCAAACTTAGCCGTCTAAGGATCACGCCTCAGTTTCCTTACACAGCTCTCCATTCTCCATCTTTATAAAGGTCACTCCACCCATCATTATGAGATACGATTAAATAATGAATGATACGCTATTGTGCTTTCACATTGCTTAGCATATATTCGCCTTGGTCTTATTTACACGCTAGAGGGGTTTTGAGCGGCCTCACCCAGGCCAGTTACGTTCGTTCATTGCTGTGCAGGTCTCCCGAGTTGTGCCGAGGTCCAGGACCGAGGTCTCAGAGCAATATTAACTGTTGGATTGCTCGCCCAATTTTGTACCATAACAGATGTTATGGTTTATTTGGAAGGAATGAAACGATGCAATAGTGATGGTGGTAAAGTTGGTCAATTACAATTTGTATTGTCGTCGATGTCTTCGATGAGAGAGAGTTCCATAGGCTAAGATAGATTTAGGTTAGAGAAGACGTGAGAGGGTTAAGGACTAAAAAGGAGGCTCTCATTAACAAATGAAGGTAATACGGTAACTTTGTCTATTCTGTGTGAGAGAGTCAAATGTAATTTCTAGAACTCGAGGGAGAACTTTGTATTCCTTATAAATCTCAAATGATATCAGTGTAATTTACTCATAACTTTTTAATCATGCATCTTCACGACTTAGTTGTCATTGCAAGCAGATTTTGCATGACAAAGTTGAATGTTTCCGTAAGGAAAATTGTGATGTGGCAAATATTTCGAAGACAGGGACCTAAGTGTACTTTGACTAAACCTAACACTTTATAAACGTAACAACAAAAGGGTCCAATCTAGTGCGAAAATCCCTGAAAATCTTCCAACATCATATTCAAAGAAATTGGGGGAAAATTACCAACAAAAAAATCCACAGTTTGACATCAGCAACAAATTAACGCCTGTAGTTTCAATTTTAACAAATCGGAATCTGAAATTTTAATCTGGACTCAATTAAAACCATTTATCAGTTTCCATCTACCTAGGGCTGATGGAACCAACTAATTTCTATAAAAAATAAACTTTGAAAAACGACATTCCGTGTTTCTTTCCTTTTAAAACTTAATTGATCCAATTATGACTTATTTTCAAAAGAAGTGATGAGGATGACTGTAAGAAGGACGACTATTTTTGCCCCATTTTGCTTAGAAATAAATCCTCATTGAATCACAACTGAACATGGTTGGGCTTCTCATTTCTGGCCATTTAAGCTCTGATTAAATCCAAGGAAACAAAGTAAAAGAACCTAAACTCTTTGCTGCGCTTTTCCTAGATTATTTGTTTGGTTATTTCTCATAAATAAAAAACATGAATATATTACTTGACTTTTATTTTTTTTTCATCGATAAATCAAATATTTATACATATCAATAAAGCAGAATCTAATGAGTTTTTGATTTTTTATATTTATGCATCATAAACACATAAATAGATAAAAGGCAAGGTGAATCAAACAACTAGAATTGTAACTTTGGTAATTGAAAAACATACTGACTACTAGTTAAGACAATTTGACGAGTAAATTTAAATTATTCTTTTTGTTTGTAACAATAAAAAAATATACATTCACAAATAATGCATATTCTTATAATCTTAGATTGACGAGAAAACATCAATATAATATTCCTACTTTCATAATATATAAATCTATTAATGATGTGCAAACCAATATAATTTTGGGCAACTTATAATTTCAGATTATCTTTTTTAACAATTAGTATAATTCTCTCACCTAAAAAAACATTTGAGTGTCGACACATTGTGAAGGTGAGCCGCGGGCCTAGGTCAAGCTTTTTGGAACAACTAGTCGTTTGGGACTTTAGTGGATCCCTTGGAAACTACAATACGACCTGAGGCCTAAAAAGAGCTAAGCCCAAAAAGAAAATTTTAATTTCTAATAATTAGAAATAAAAAATCGTGTTTGATTGGGAAAAAAAAATTTTGAATTGGACAATAGGTAAAATAAAATAAAATAAATAATCGCAGTAGAAAAGTTAAATTGCAACACTAAAAGACAAGACGACAAACACATTTTTCTACCTTCATACTACTAATGATGTTCCCCCAAAACGACAAGGGTGATGAAACATTAATTTTTTTTAAAAGAAAATAAAATTTATTTTTACACGATAACTCAATTACTTTCATTGTTTTTGATAGACTTTTTTCTTTAAATTTGACCAAAATTTGCACATTTTTAGATTACTTTCAACACAAGGAACAAAAAAACAGTTATAAAAACTTGGTTAAATAGTAAAAAAAATATTTTACTAAACTAAGAAATCGCAAATCAAAAATACTAAACTAGATCAAAATTAGCTAGCCCAAAGTGTCCCAAGGCATCTGTTTTTGTACTCCTAAAATTATCATGTTGCTTTTTGACATGAAAAATTTAGATTTGAGAAGTTGAAGAACAAAGGAAGGAGGGAAGTGGATGTCGAACATGTTGGAAACACCGAGTTTGAACATGATTTTTTGATAAGTTTGAGCAAAAACAGATGAGACTTCGGGTCATTTTTTTTGATAAAACGAAGTGGGAATGACTTTTTCTCCGTGTGAGCTTTCTAACTATATAAAATATGTTCGAAACGGAAACTGAATGAATGAAAAATTTTACTTCGAAGTTAGTTAGTTGAGCTAACTTAAATGGGTTGAAAACCTCCAATCCCACGTTAGTTAGAATACCAAAGTATAATAGACTTAAATACTAACAAATGTTAATTTAGGGCACCCGTGTGTGGGGTGAGTAGAAACACATTACCAGACCACACGCGCTATCACTTGCCTTGATCTAAGTCTATATGGGTCGTGGGCCTAGTCTTGTACCAATCGTGTGACAGCCTATATAAAGCTAGTCCATTTTTTTTCAGTTCTCTTTCTTTCTGTTTTGGAACGAAAATGAATTTTTTTTAATTATTTTTATTTCTAGTTAATTTTCTTTACTCTATCTTTTAGTTAAGATTTTTTTTTTTCAATTATCATATTTAGAGAAATTAAAAAAGTAAAAAAAAAAATTACGAAACCCTAACATTCCTCACCGCTAAGAGGGTTCCGACGCCACAAAATTGACCTAGTAAATTGGGAGTTACGATTATAGTGGTTGCAAGTTTTTATATAACATGTGCAAGAGGGATTTTGTGCCTAGTCAAAATTTGGGCATTGGGAGGCCGTCTCAATGGTGAGGGATGCTAGGAATTGTGACTAAATTCTCACATCTCCTAGATACGAAAGCATGTACCTCCTTATAAGCACTTGGACAACCCTCACCTTATAAGTTGGTTTTTAGGGTTGAGTTAAGCCCATTGGTTCTTCTAACATGGTATCAGAGTTATGTTCCGAAAGGCCTTCTCCTTTAGACCGCTCAGCTCACGTTCTCGTCGTGAGTGAAGTCTCACACCTCTTAGACCACTCAACTCACGCTCTTACCTCACATCTCCACGCTTCGCGTGAGGGAGGGTGTGAGTCAAAATGTTAGCTCTATTCGGTTATAATTTTCATAATTGATTTTTATGTATTTTTTTTTTTTTGCACGATATTTTTCAAAATAAAACATTTGTCATTTTTAAATAATTCTAATCATATTATTGGACCCGTGATATGCCTATATCGTATGGATTACTGTGTCGTGTCTATAAATCACAACACACACACCAAATCAGACAACACGATGAGACCTTAATATTTCGTATAAAGATTGAATTAAATATTTGGGAGAACTTTAAAGATAATGTTTTCAAGCATGAAAAATAATAAAACACTTAAAGGGATGGAGTGGCTACAATATACACCTTAAGAATAGTATATATGGTATGTTCAGGTATAACATTATCACAATCGATCGTAACAACAAAAACAACAAAAAAGAAATCATAAAAAGTCGTAACTACTAAAATCAATTTTATTTATATAAAAATTAAAACTAATTTAAAATTATCAACTTTTTTCAACAATTCGCATTTGGTATAGATAATGTTAAAAAAATATGTTGAATGAGCATGCACTCGGATCCCCTGGACCACAGCACAGTAGCTACATGGTTCATTCTTCTTCTCTATCCACTTCTTTCTGCTAAAAGTTGTAAAAAAATCAAGAACTATGTTCTGCTTTTTCCAAACCATTCTCGTGCAAAAGCCAACAAATATTAATAAATAAATAAATAAATAAATAAACTAAGGTCTACTTTTCATTCAAACAATAATATTGAATATTGTCACAAAGTAAGTTCAAAAAGAGTTTGTCCTGTTATTTTTTTTATTTTTTTTTTTTGAATCATAAATAACAAAGCTATTCTTAACATAATCTTTTACGATTTTTTACTTAATATCTGATTTAGTGCACTCGTAATTACTAGTACAATCAATCCAACAAATAATTTAATTTATATTAATATTTATATATTATATTATATTAAATAATAAAAGTAAGAGATAAACATAATATTTTTTTTATTTTTAAATAAAAAAAATATTAACCACCTGCCAATAAACTATGATTAATAATTAAATAATGTATTATTATACATAAAAAAAAATATAAAGTTAATATATGTACATGTGCATTAAAATATATAAATATTTATAAAAAATATACATTAACCACCTTTCGAAACCCATAAATTACAAGCAAGGTCAAGGTTGGCTATGGGGCCCCCCATAAGGTCCTTAAAATAATAGGTCCGTGATAAAATTGATTTTAATTTAATAAAGAGGCCAATTTGAATTGTATTGCGAGAAATGAAATGCTTGAGTGATAGATATTCTTGAGGTCATGCAATAATTAGTATTTTTTAAGTGATATTTGTGAATTAGAAAATAATTTCCTTCTAAAGTTAATTAGATCTTTTAGAATTCGAAAATTTTGGCCTGTCTTGAGACAATTAGCCTATAAATATTTTTCTAAAGTATTTTTATGGATAAATCCCCAAGTCTTAGGAGTTCAGGTTCTTTAATTACATGGTCCGAAAACTTAAATATACATATAAATACCTTTTATTTGATAGCCCAGTATTCTTGTCAAGTCCAATTAGGCTCATGAAAAACTAATCTAGGAATTCTAAAGTTAACAACAGGACAAATTTTCAGTAGCCCTAAGTTGAATTAAACTAGAGATCGACCTTTTAAACACAAAGGCTGGATTGGACTTTTACCAGTTGAGTTACCCTCAAAGTTAATGTATAAATGCATTTTAGAGTAGACCATCCTAAACAAAAATTAAATCTACACTTTATATCTAATTTTAATTTATTTTTTTTTATAATTGAATTATATGTAGAAAGATTCGTGGTGGTCCGTTTGGATTGGCAAGTAAGAAAATAAAAGAGATAACCTAAGTAAGAAATAAAAAGAAATAGAAAATAAATCATGTGAGATAGGAATATGAGAGCGATTTATGTTTTTTCTTTTATATTTTGATGTAGTACAATCTTGATATTATTAACAATACAATACACGTACAACCATTCATTTTTGTTAATCACCATTTCTCATCAAATCTCAATAATTTTGATGAGAAACAAAAGTAGCTTAGTAAAGATTTGTCTATCTTACCATTTCTCACCCTCTTTCATCATTTTTCATCTATTTTATTATCCAAACTGAAAAGAAAGAAAAAAATAATTCTAATTTTTCTTTCTTTATTATCATTACTCACTCAATCCGGGGCAGTTATTGATTCGAGAAATTAAAGTTGAGGAAGGGTTGGCAGGTAGGTGGTACTTTGGGTCAATAGTCAAAGAAAACCAGGCTGGGGGGTGTTTGAAAGTGAGATTTGGGCTCATTATTGATGATGATGATGATGATGATGATGACAGACAACCCCTCGTGTGCCCAACCCCTGCTTCTTGTGATTTTGCATCTGGAATTTCTCTGTGGGCAGGGCACATATAGATGAAGGGTAGGTATTGTATGGGACAAATTTGATAGAATTTTTTCAAATTAAAACTCTGTATTTTAGTTCCAATTATTGTATTGTATTGTATTGTATTGTATTGTATTGTTTGTCAACCATATTGAGATATATATAGGAACGAGTTGTAGTTTTGCGGTTGAGTTTTATGGAAGTAGAAGTCATTATGTGCGTGTTTGGGAAGGAGAGTTTTACAGCAGAAATTTTAAAAAAAAAATTGTCAGATTGTTTGATACAATTTTAGTTACTGTTTATAGGCCAAAAATAATATACAAAAGTTAAAAAAAATAATTAATTTTTAAAAGTTCCATTTTAAAACTTTTTTAATTTATGCTTTTAAATAAGTTATTTTAACATAAGTTCAGTTATACTAAACACCCTTTATGAATATTTGAAAATGGAGTGAGGGATGATATTTTTTGAAAGAACCTAACTTCTTTGCATTCGCAGTCCAATTTTGAATTACGAGGTTCAACTCAAGAATTTTGGGGGGCCATGTTGAGCACATTTGGATGGTACAAACAGTTTATATTATAGACCTCATCAAAGAGCTTATTATTGTAAGAAATCAAATTGATCGAATACAAATCGATAGTTAATCAATCAATTTTATATTAAGATATATGAATATAATTGTGTATGTCATACTCATTTATTAAATTATAAAATAATACTAAACGAATAATAATTAATATTCAATCAATCTGATTTTTTACGGTATTAATTTTCATGAGAAATTATATGATGTTCTTTGAACTAGAATCCTATGCTCTAAAAATTGGACTGCGTCGCAGCATGGAGAAGCGTTGTCCTTTGTAAAACTGGTGTTCAATCATCGTAAAATTTAGAAAAGTGAGGTTTGATGACGAAAGTGACTTCAAATTGAGATTCTATTGTTTCATGGAGTAAAATCTCAAGCGAAAAAGAAAAATATTATTATAATAAAAAATTACATTTTGACCAATAATTTTTTTTTGAGATTCTACCACATGAAACAGTATCGTTTCCAAATTTAACAGTCAAAAATGGAACTACTCCACTTTCTTTTTAACCCA
>BRYF01000007.1:13772432-13779932 GCA_030159135.1 Actinidia polygama
CTGGAAGTGAATGACTTGTATAAGAGTTATATAACCAAAACTCCACTAATTTTATGTCACCACCACCGCATATGCCATACCCTCCGCCTAATAGATATATTTTTCAATGTCTAATAGATAAATTTAAGCATTCATATGATTCACACAATCAAAATTTTTTAATAGTGATTTTCTTTTATTTACATAACATTCAAATAATAAAACTCCACTGTTTATTTTCTGATTACAAAATATTCAAATAGTCAAATTTCACTGCTCATTTTCTATTTAAGAAATATTAAAAGAGTGAAAGTTCACTATTTTTTTTTCTGTTTTCTAAGTATTCAAACAATGAAATTTTAATGTTTAGTGAATTGAAAACTCACCATAAAGTTTGCCATAAAATAGCCAGTGAGTAGGCACAGTGCCGGTCTCGAGTTTTTCGAGGCCCTAGTCCTAATCTCAATTTGAGGCCGTTCATATTTTTTTTTCTGATAAAAAATAACACTATTATTGTAACAAAAATCAACATCTCTTGTGAGTTTTAAATAAAATTTGGATCTTGTAATACACATACAAGACTATTAATTTGATGTACCAAAAAATATATAATTCAGTACATAAAAGGCCATAATTTCATATACAATTTTTGGACTTGGGGGCCCAAAAATGGGGCCATTTTTGGGGGCCCCCAGACACAGGCCTACTGGGCCTATGCCCAGGGCCGGCACTGAGTAGGCACTACAATCTTCAAAGTCGTCAGGAGCCCATGGAGTTTGAAAAACTCGTCAAAAAGTTTATGACGCAGATGGAGACAGAACATGTCTTTCTCAAGAAAATAAATTTAAAATTCAATAGAGTTTCTTGAATCCATAAGAAATAAAAGAGAAAATTTTTTTAAATTTTATTGATCAAAAACTGAATTGCCTTTAAGGCTACAAGACGCTTAAATAATAAACTAGAAACCCTAATTCACGTTAGGCACGAAAAGTAGGCAAGAAAATAAAAAAAAATACCAAAAAAAAATTTGAATTAATGCCTAAATCAGCTCCTATTCTACTTAGGAAACATTCTCCAACAAACGAGATCTTATTTGGACTTTTATTTTAAAAGTTATAGCTAAAATAATAATTACTAAAAACAGAAAAATTATCCTTTTGAGAGGGCAAACGATGGAATTTTTCCAAAAACTGGCGGGGCTCATAGTCAAAGGCCATGAGTTTTGATCCTCTTGACGATTCCATTCAGATCACCAAGTATCGTGAAATTCCTCTATCGGTGCCGATGATTCCTACTATAACTTTCTTACTTTTCAAATTTCTTGCGCGCGAGTTTAATAAGATCTCAATGATCAGAGAAGGCTTGAGTTGTCCGTTCCATATCAGTTTACTAGGAATACAACTCTTTAATTGGAAAAAAATCCAAACTCGATGGCTCCTGGCTTACCCAACCTTAGTGGGACAGCTTTGGAAGAGTTTTAATAGGATTTGACTAGGTCTAGGAATAAAAAGGAAAAATGCAATTGGGTATGAATTGGGTGTGCGTGTAGGGGTCCTCCAACCTTATGAACTTGATGTGTTTGTATATAATATTACAAAATATCCCTAAGATTTTATATATTTTAATTTTTGTTATCATATAAATTGATTAGAATAATTAGAGTTTCTATATTTATACTCCACTATATTTTAATTTATAAATAATAAATTTTTATTTGGTAGAATATTCAGCTATTTAAGATAAAGTTGCATAATATATTGACTAACATTTTCGACCCTATGTGTCTCCGACCACACCTTGATGAGAAAAACATTAATAGGGTAGGACTAGTATAGAACTGGATATGACAAATCCGATAAGATTTTAGTTTGGTTTGGGGTGAATAAAAAAAATCTATAGAAATAGAGTTTAGTTTGCCATACCAATGGCAACCCCAAATCCTCTACATTTTAGAAATGTAGAGATGTGGTCGGTCCAATTGATTTCATATATCAAAGTCTTGGCATTTTAATTTGGCAGTACTATGGCTTGACATATTCAATAGACTGGCCCCTATAAGTCATCTTTAAATTGAAGGGTTAATTACACTTTACCCCTTAAACTATTAGAATTTAGCATTAAGAACCTTTCATTAGTAGTTAATGGAAAAAATGGCGTTAAAGTGTCATTTACACGTGATTCTATTTGGACCCAAAAAGTGTTTCTGTAGCTCTATTTTTTTGTTTTGGTAAATTTCATTAACTTCTCTTAAAGTTTTTGATAAATACATCCACCTCCCATATATTTTTTAAATAGCACTAACTTTTCTTAATTTTAAACTATTATCAAGATTCCATGATTTCTTGCCAAAAATGGCAAAAAGTGTCTTTATTTTTTTCTTCTGAAGATTGCCCTTATTTTTCTAATGAATTTTGATAAAAAAAAATATTTTTTAAGTACGCTTTGATTAGGAGTACGTAAAAAGTAAATAGTTTAGATATTTTAAAAAAAATATTCATTAATAAAAAATAAAAATTGTGGTGTTCACAAATAAATGATATTTTGAGAAAAACAGAATACTTATTCATTTAAATTGGTGTATTAAGAAAATAAGTTTGGAATACTTAGATTTAAAGGCAATCTTATCATTTTTTTAAAAAAAATTAGCTCGAGTGAACAATCTTGATAATAATTTCAGAAGTAAAGAAAGTCAGTGCTATTTAAAAAATTATAGGATAGTAGTTATAATTGTCAAAACCTCATAAGAGATCAGTGAAATTTATTCAAATTAAAAACTAGGGCTGTAGAGAAAATTTTTTGGTCCAAATAGAATCATCCTCAGCACATGACAAATAAAGTCTCCAAAATATCCTTACATATTGTTAGAGAGTATCTAGACGTCCAACTTAAAATCAATTGGCAATAGGTAGAGTAGAATCAAACTAGAGTGGTTGATGTGAGCAATGCGGGATACATCTAACACTCCTCCACACGTGCAGCCCGAATGAGTGGTGCGATGAGATGAGCGAACCACCAAAGACATAGCGATGAGATGAGCGAACCACCAAAGACATAGCTCTGATACCATGTTAGGAAAAAAAGAGTGGAAGAAAAGGCTTCGTATTTCTCTGTGTCAATAAAGTGCTACAAATGTCCCTTTTATATAAGTGAGGGGATAATCTATCTAAAGTAGTGCAATTGATTATAATCAATTGTAATATTACATAATAATACAAATAAGAAAATATAGTATTACAAAATATATTGTAATATATTCTGCAATATAAGGAAAGAGAATATTGCAAAGTATATTGGATATATTATGCAATATATTCTAACACCCCCACCCCGTCATACTCAAGGTGGTAGAGATAAAATCAACTTGATTTTGGAAACAAGATCAAAGAAACATCCGGATAGGTGAGATTTGATTAAAATATTCGTAATCTGGTCAATAGAAGAAATAGAGCAAAGATGAATAGTACCTTGAGCAACATGTTGTCGCACAAAGTAATAGTCAATCTCAATAAGTTTGGTGCACTCATGGAAAACATCGTTATTGGCAATTTGGATAAACACCCATATTGTCAAGAAACCATGAAAGCCATAGAAGTTCCTGAGTAGTATTAGCTAGTGCATGATATTTAGCCTCGGTGCTTGATCTTGCAGTGACGGTTTACTTCTTAATATGCCAGAAGATAAGAGAATCACCAAAAAAAAGGCAATAGCCCGTTCAGTCGGGTCACCCAACCATTGAAGTCATCGATCGACGATCAGTCGGGTCACCCCCCCAATTAGTATCAGAGTAAACACATAAATAAATGGATGAAGATGTCAAATAATGGAGACTATGAAAAAGGGTGTCCTTGACATAGTGAAGAATGCGAAGAACGTTGCATAATGAACAGAACGAGGAGCAATCATGAACTAATTAACCAGATAAACAACATAGGCGATATCAAGTTGTGTAACAGTGAGATAGATAAGGCTACCATCAAGTTGTCGATAGAGGTTAGTATCGGACAATGGCGAGCTGTCTAAAGGAGTGAGCCAAGCATTAGGCTAAGGGGGTAGAGGCAGTCTTGCTATCAGTAAGGCCAACACTGGCCAAAAGATCATAAGCATACTTGGCATAAGAGAGACAATGGCCACTAGAATTATGAGATCTAAAGTAAAAATAACTTGCCAAATCTTTCATTTCAAAGTGACTGATGAAGAAGTGCATGAGATAAGATATTCTAGTAGTATCTTTCCATTAAGAATTATATTATCAACATAAAGGAGAAGAAGAATAGTGTCATGCTCAGATTTGGGAACGAAAAAAGCAAAATCGTGCAGGCTAGAGGAGAACCTAATGCTGGCAATAGTAACACTGAACTTAGCAAACCAAGCTCGATGAGCCTATTTGAGACCATAGAGAGCACGTTGGAGTTTGCAAACTTTGTGGGAAGGATGGGGATACCTAAGAAGAGGTTGCATATAGACTTTCTCAATAAAATCGCCATTGAGGATGCATTCTTGATATCCATTTGAAACAACCCTCACTTCTGAATGGTAGCAACAAAAAGTTAACTCCGAACATATGTGAGACGAGCAATTAGGGCAAAAGTTTCTTCATAATATATTTTGTACTCCTATGTATATACCTTTGCAATAAGACGGGCATTATATCGTTCGATAGAACCATCAAACCAAGTCTTGATTTTGTAGACCCATTTACACCCAACTACAGTTTTGCCAAGAGAAGATCAACTAGATCCCAAGTATGAGTTTTAACTAATGCCTACAATTCGTCTGCCATTACTTGCTCCTAAAGAGGATTATTATTAGTCTCGCGATAAAAATTGGGTTCGTGCTAAGAAAGAATAATAGAATAATAGTGATATTAACGAATATGAGTTGGTAATTGGATTACCCGAGGAGAACGATGACGTAATGGAGGAGGAAAGACAAAGGATAAGTGGCGAACCCGGGGTGGGTGGGTGGGGGGATTTGAAGAAATTACAAATTTTATTTTAGGATTTTTTTTATACTTTGGCCCTACTAGATTTTTTTTTTACACTTTGACCCCCCTAAACAAAAAACCTAGTTCCGTCCCTGCTAAGGATGGCATAGTAGGCTCAGGCACGGGAGCATCAGGTAAGCTTGGCATCTCGAGAAAAGCTGCGTTCACCCAAAACCAAATACACAATAAAACCCCCCATTAAATCTCCCATATACCCAACCCTCTCCCTCTCTTTCCCATTTTGGAATAGTAATTCTATATTTTCGTTAATGGAGCAGGGGCTAGTATCGTTTTCTAGTAGTTTAATGTTGTGACTTGTAAGGGCTTTTTAGTTTATAGGGTAAAGTGAAAAACAAGAATAGTTTAATGTTTCTAATTTTTTTTGGAAAATAATTTTTACACTTTTTTTTGGTATTAAATACACTCTATTTTTTGTCCTAATTATAAAGTGTATTTAGTAAAAAAAGAGAGTAAAAAATAAATTATTAAATGCACTCCATAATAAGGACAAAAAATAGAGTGCATTTGATAAAAAAATAGAGTGCAAAAATCATTTCCGTTTTCTAGTAGTTTAATGTTGTGACTTGTAAGAGCTTTTTAGTTTATAGGATAAAGTGAAAAACAAGAATAGTTTAATGTTTCTATTTTTTTTTCTCAAGACCCCCATAAAAATAAATAAATATTCTATTTTTTCCTCAAAATACCATTTACTTATAAATTATTCTATTTTTATTTTTTATCAATAAGTATTTTTTTAAAAGAATTAATTTAAATAAATTATTTTTTAAGTACTCCTAATGAAAATGTACTTAAAAAAATAATACTTTGTTATCACTATTGTTTTTTTAAAAATTATCTAAGTATTTTACTTTTTAAGTGCTCCTAATTTAAACATACTTAAAAAATAAATTATTTTTTCGTGTTTTTAAAAAAGAGAGAATGTTTGTTTTTCTTAATGGGTGTATTGAGAAAATAATTTTGAAAGTCCTAAATCAAAAGACAAGTATGTTATTCTTGCACAAAAATAAATTTTAAAGAGAATCTTTATATTGATTTCAAAAATAAGAAAACTCAGTTCTATTTCTGAAATTAGAGGGAGGGAAGGTAATTCTATTTGGAAATTTGCCCATTTTTTTTATGGAAAAGATATCAATACTTAAGGTGATTGGTTAATTAGGAGAGAGAATGGGGAGGCCTATAGAAAATGGACCATTGGACGAGAAAGTACGCGTGTCCGTGTGTGTGTCAAAGTCATGCATTAAATGTTTGTAAGATACGTTCCACTGTGAAGCTGTCACTCAGAAGCCAAATATCCATCCAAACCAATTGCAACCGGAAAATGCTATGGGTACCCCAATGTTGCACCTCAAATACACACATGGATGAGGTGGTGCATTTGGATTGGCTGACATGACTAGGTGGACCCCACACCCACCCAATTCAAATGCACCACCTCACCCAGGTATACATTTAGGGTGCAACATTGGGGTACCCATAGCACTACTCACTACAACCTACAAGGATTCACTTCCCTCTTACGCAATTACTAGTATAGTTTCTTTCTTTTATATTTTTAAAATGCATTCAATGTGTTAAAGAATTTAATTATTAGTCGGCAAGTTTTCATGAATTTGGAAATTATGGAAAACTTTACTAAAATTTGGATTAAAACAACTGATTTTATTTCGTTGGATCAAAACTTAAAACTGAAAATTTTGGGCTATATTACACTTTCACCCTTATATTTTCTATTAAATTTTACTTGACATTTTTCACTTTTTCTTGCTTCAATTGAACTCTTACATTTGAGAACACGTGTCAGTTTGCATCTAAAGGACACATAGCCTCTTTACATGATTTAAAAAATAAAATTTATCCCAAAGGAGTCTATCTCTCTTTGTAGAGTTGTATCTATAATGGTTGTTTTGAGAATTGTCAAATAGGGCACGACACATTTATGTAAGTAAATCTTAAATAATTTTCGATTTTTTAATGTATTGAACGCATTCATAAAAAAAATTATGACATAATTAGGGATGACACAATGTACGAATGGGCTAGGGTGGACTTAAACTTTTATTAAATGGACACGGCACGATACACTACACGACATAAAACACAATAGACCCGAAAATAAATAGGACGTCAAGCCAGCACAATACGACCTATTGGACAACTCTAATTACTGCATATACATTGGACACTTATGGGGAATATAATTGTATTTTTCTACATATAGATGAATCTTCAATTTAATGGGATCCGTTTTCTTAGGGTTGAGATGAACCTCTAATAAGCAAAAGTTGTAGGTCCATGTGAGTTTTTCACAATACATGTTCCCTTGTGAACTCTGATTGATGGATGAGGAATGCCTACACAACAACTCCTCTGCCTCTGCCTCTCCCTCCCCCTCCGTATAGTTGTACAGTTATACGAATCATCAGCATTTAGGATAGTTAATACACACTTTATATAAATATTTAAATATTGTTTACAGATTTTAATGAATTTGCACAAATATTTATAAGTTTTTACAA
>BRYF01000007.1:13824932-13834932 GCA_030159135.1 Actinidia polygama
TGATGATTGGGAATGAATTGACTAAAGAGCTACTATAAGGTTTTGAATTTTTTTATGATGTGTATACATATACGTGTGTATATATATATATATACAAAAATATCAGTTTTGAATATAAATTGACCCATTAAATTTAATTGAGTGATTTGGGATGTTATTGGGGTTAAGTATATTTTGTTTTAGGCCATTGAGTATGGGACATTGTAATTGTTAATGGGCTTGTAGTTGGGCTTGTGTGAGATTGAGTTTAAATTGGATCCAAAGTTGAGTTTTTTATTTTGGGTGTGAGCCAAACAAGGCCTAAGGCCCAAAGGTAACTTTTATTTTACCCTTTCTCTTTCTCCTCTCAGCATTCACAACCAAAAACTCTCTCTCTCTCTCTTTCTCTCTCACGTTTCTTTCTCTCTCTCTAGGTTTTGGACCAAAGAGGGTTTTGCACTTTGAGCTTAGATCCGAGTGAGTTAGAGTGAGATTCGAGTGGTGATCCTTTGAAGAGAAATCATCTACTTGACGGGGGCTTCGTGTTGAGCCAAGAACATTTGGAATCGTAGCAAGTTAGAGTTTTGGGCTTCATCACATCTTCAACAATCTTTTGGAGCTTCTTGCATTTATTGAGGTAAATGGGGTTTACTTGTTAGGGTTTTCCATTGGGTTGTGTTAATGGCCTATACCTAGCGTATTGAGGCATTATTTTGGGTGTTTCACCTTAGTTGGAAAAACTTGGTTTAAAATAAAAATCGGAAGTTCTGAGATATGGAGATGTTTTGTTTTCTACGTCGTCTACTGGTAGTCATATTTTCCCTATCGGTAGTTTCCTTTGTTTCTGAAGCATAACTTGATTGCTCGACCTACCGATAGTTATTTTTCCATTACTGGTAGTGATTTTTTGTAATTCGCTACTGGATCGTTGTCTATCGGTAGTACTCTTTTCCACTACCAGTAGAGATTATTTGTATTTCGCTACTAGATGGTTGTCTATCGGTAGTATTTGTTTCACTACCGGTAGTGATTACATTTAGCCACTCGATGGTCATCTACCAGTAGTACTCTTCTCCACTACTGGTATTCAATCATTTCGTCTCTAGATGGTCTTCTATCGGTAGTACTCATCTCTACTACGGGTAGTGACTTATTTAGTTTTCTCTGGATTACTGTCTTCCGATAGTGTCCAGAACCACTACCAGTAGTCACCTGCTTTAACAGTTTATGAAATGTTTCAAAGTAAATGCATTTAAATGGTTTCAATAATGGTTTATGTTGATGGATTTGGTATTTCCATATTATATTGTTTACATTAGAGCTTTTGGCATATGTAATCTTTATGAATGTTGAAATTTGGAAACGGTTTTGGGAATGACACGCTAGGTAGTGCTGGATTTGGTACATTAGTGTACCTGGAATAAGATGAATTAGATTAAGCCCGAGGTGAAAGACCTAGATAACAACCACGCAGGAGGCAATGTCAAAGCCTTCGGTTAGTAACCGAGAAGTTGTCCGGATATTGGGCTTGTCAAAGCCTTCGGTAAAAATTTGAGAAGTTGGTCGGATATTGTCTCATACGCTTAGTGCATGATGAGGCCGTTTTAAGTATTAGCCTAGGTGTGTTATTCGAAATGATAAATGCTTTTTGAGAAAAGTCGAAAGACTTGGGAACTCGTTGATTTTGAAAATCATGGATTGAAAAAGACATATTTTGGTATGAATGGAAGCATAGTTTATCACATCATGTTTTCGTCATATATTTATGTATCATGGTTTTTGGCTTCAGACATCAAGTCCATTGTTAAATCTTTTTAAGAGAGCTCACCTTTACTATTAAATAAATTTCAGGTACCAAGGTTTATCCTGATTCTTGAGGCATGTGAATGCCGGTTGTTTATCTTGTGTAGAAAACTTATAAATATTTATTTTTAGGAATTGTAATATTTTTTTGGCCCAGTGTGGGCATAGTCCATGGGTTATTATTTTTGTCTTATACTTGATAGCTCATGGAGAACATGTCCCCACGAGAAGGGATATATTTGTACTCTGATGTAATGACAGTACATTGTCATATTGTTTTAATTGACTTTTCGTTATTTGGAGTGTTTTCTTATGTGGTCGGGTCTTGTTTTATCCGGGGCGTGACAACTATGAAATGCTTTGGTGGATTTTTTGAAGAAAAATTACGATGTATTTGCATAGTCACAAGGTGACGTATCAGGAATAGATCCTCATATCGCCGTTCATAAGCTTTTCAC
Organism: Actinidia polygama; assembly: GCA_030159135.1. Taxonomy (NCBI): domain Eukaryota; kingdom Viridiplantae; phylum Streptophyta; class Magnoliopsida; order Ericales; family Actinidiaceae; genus Actinidia; species Actinidia polygama. The sequence goes on from BRYF01000007.1 coordinate 13,827,173, forward strand.
TGACCCTAATCATCCTCCGGTCTACCAAAAAAGAAGGAAGTTCGTCCCAGAACGGTTGAAGGTCATAGAGGAAGCGGTGGCCAAGCTCATCAAGGCGGCGTCATCAAAGAATCCCACTGGCCAACGTTGTCGTCGCCCCTAAAAAGGGCAGGAAATGGAGAGTGCATTAATTTCACCAACCTAAACAAGACCTACCCTAAAGACAATCTTCCTCTAGCAAAGATTGATCTGATAGTTAATGCAACCTCTAAGCATGAGCTCCTCAGTTTCATGAACACATTCTTGGGATACCATCAGATCAAAATACATTCACATGACATAAAGAAAACTTCTTTTATTATAGAAAAGGACTATATTGTAATAAAGTCATGTCTTTTGGAGTGAAGAATGCAGGGGCGACGTATCAAAGATTGGTCAACAGGATGTTTGCAGAGATGATTGGAAAAACAATGGAAGTCTATATTGATGACATGTTGGTCAAGTGCCTCAAAGCAGCTGATCACGTCGCCCATTTGAAGGAAACGTTTGACATTCTTCAAAAATATCACATGATCCTAAACCCTTCCAAATGCATATTTGGCGTGTCGTCGGGAAACTTCCTCAATTTTCTGGTAACTAAGAAATTGATTGAGGAATCCAAACCAAATCCAAGCTCTGCTCGCGATGATCTCACCAAGAAACATCCGTGAAGAGCAACAATTGACAAGTTGAGTAGCAGCTCTTAATAGATTTGTTTCAAAGTCAGCCGACAAATGTTTGGCATTCTTCAAAATTCCGAGGAAGAACAAGGCTTTCAAGTGGACAGATGAGTTCGAGATGTTGTTTCAGCAACTGAAGGAGTAGTATATGGGATCACCCATTTTACTCACAGTTCCCAATACAAGCGAGGAGCTCATCTTGTACCTATTCGTGTCGCCCACCACAGTGAGCGCAGTGCTTGTCAAGGAAGAAGATAAAGTACAGAGGCCAGTTTATTATGTAAGTAATGTTCTCTTGGGGGCAAAGACTAGGTACCTAAAAATTGAGAAACTCACATATGCCCTTATAATAGTAGCAAGAAAACTTCACCACTATTTCTAAGCACATCCTATTGCTGTACTCACATAACAACCCTTGAAACAAATTCTCAAATGACCTGATACCTCCAGGCGATTGCTCAAGTGGTCCATTGAGTTGAGAGAATTTCACATCAATTATCGACCAAGAATGGCGATCAAGGCCCAAGCATTGACTGATTTCATAGCTGAGTTCACGTATGACGTTGCCCACAATCCCGAGATGGAAGCCCCGGAAGAATAGAACCAAGATGATCTCGTTCGGTGGAAGTTGTTCATAGGTGGGTCATCCAACCAGCATGGTTATGGTGCATGACTCGTTCTCTAAACCCCTTCAGGAGAGTAGACGGAATATGCTATATGTATTGGGTTTAGAGCCACCACCAACGAGGCTAAATATGAATCTCTCATTGTCAGTTTAAGAGTTGCAACTGAGTTGAAAGCAAGATCCTTAGACGTCTACAACAATTTTCAGCTTGTGGTGAATTAAGTCCAAGAAGATTACCTCGCCAAAGATCTCCGAATTGTGGCCTATCTAGATGAGGTAAAAGCCATGTCAATGAAGATAAAAGTTTTTAAGATCTGCCAAATTCCCAAGGAAGGGAACAAAAAGGCTGATGCCCTAGCTAACCTAGCCTCAGCATTTGATTTCATCTCGGATAGGAGTGTCCCTCGTGAATTCTTGCCAAATCTAAGCATTAACATCGCCAAAATCGTCTGTTAAGGAACAACAAACCCGACATGGATGGACGACATCATCGCATATCTTAAAGATAGGGAGTTGCCATTAGATAAACTCCAGGCACGACAGATTCAGTATTGGTGAGCTAGATTTTGCCTCCTCCATGGGACATTGTGTAAGAGGTCTTTTTTCAAGACCACTCTTGAGATGTCTTCGACTAGAGGAATCAGATTACGTACTTAAGGAGATTCATGAAGGCATCTGCGAAATCATTCTCGGGCAAGATCACTGGTTAGAAAGGTAGTTCGCCAAATGTACTTTTGGTCTCGCATGGAACAAGATGTAATGATATTCACTAGAAAGTGCGACAAATGTCATAGGTTCGCCCTGATTATTTGTCTTTCCCTTACCGAGATGCTTCTAATGACAAGCCAATGATCATTTGCTCAATGGGGGACAGATGTGCTTGGACCTTTACCTTAATCTCTTTTATAGAGAAAATTCTTTTTTGTTGCCATAGACTACTTCACGAAGTGGGTAGAAGCGGAACCTCTCTCCAAAATCACTAAAAGTAACACCAAGAATTTTGTTTGGAAGAACATTGTTTGTTGATTTGGGATTCCGAAAGTTAAAGTCTCCAACAACGCGAAGTAGTTTGACAATGATGGATTCAAACTATTTTGTTCGGAAATCGCCATCTCTAACCATTTCTCCTCACCAAGTCATTCTCAGGAAAATGGTTAAGTAGAAATCATCAATAGAATGATCATGAGGAATCTGAAAGCGAGGTTAGAAAAATCCAAAATTGAATGGGCAGAAGACCTTCCAAGTGTACTATGGGCCTACCATACAACAAGCAAAATCCCAACGGGTAAAACACCATACTTGCTAGTGTATGCAACAGAGTCAGTCAAAGCAATGGAGATAGGAATGCCTAGCTTTAGACATTGAATTTCGACAAGGAGAACAACGAAGCAGAATTAAGGCTTAATCTTGATCTCCTCATCGAAAAGAGGGAGCGAGCCGAGGTGCACCAAGCTGCATACAAGCATCAAGTTGCAAAGTACTATAACTAGAGGGTTAAGCACATGTCATTTTTGCCTGGCGACTTGGTCTTGAAGAAAATCACTTTGTCCACAATGGAGCTTAATGTTGAGAAGCTCGGCCGTGGGAAGGCCCCTACAGAATTGTCAAGGTGACAAGGCCAGGAACTTATTGACTGAAAGACATGAAAGGGAAAGCACTACCTCACCCTTGGAATGCAGAACACTTGAAGAAATACTACCAATAGTTCTTTTGATCGCCAATATGATTGACGTCGCCTAAATAATGTTATTTTTTTATCAAATTCTATTTTTGTAGTCATGATCGCCAATTTCCATGTAATTGTGGTTATTTTGGTAAAATCACCAAGTTCTCCATTCCAATTTTGTTATCGTCGCCAATGGTGTTTAGATTGCCAAAATGGGATGTCGTTAGTTTCGCCATTTAATCAGATTAATTCAATCAGGTTAATTCAACTTATTATTGTCGCCAAAATGGGATATTGTCTAAACAATTTATTGTTGTCGCCAAAATCAAGATCGTTATATCGCCGATTTGATTATTGACATTGCTTACATAGTTTTCTTTTTACTCGCCAAAAAGTTGCAAAAATGATTGGGAGTTACATCATCCAATTATTCAACTAAAGCATCTTGTCTGATCATTCTAGTCATCGTTGTTAGGTTTAATGCTTGCCTAAGTTAAGGTAACTTAAACCTATTATGTTCGCCTAATAGTTTTTGTTCGCCAAATTCATCTTGCTAGTTTCATTACATGCATCAGTCATGATATCGCCAATGAAAACAAAGACATTGCTATTAAAGAAAGAGGCACGAAGAAGAGACACAATGTAAAAAAAAATATACATCTTATTGAAGTCGTCATTATATTGACGTTGTCATTACAAAAAACAAAAAGGAAAAATACATTGAGGTGCCTACTGGAGAGAAGGGTTGTTATTCAGCTCGTCCTTCTTCTCTTTATCCTCCTCAACCATTTTGGGATCGATCTAGAGGTCTTGGATGTCGAGGTCGGGATGAAGAAGTTCGATCTACTTTTTGCACAAGTCAAAGCCCTTGCCAAAGTACGTGGAAGCTACTTTCTCCACAATTTCTTAGAAGTTGTCCGAAGACTTGTACTCTTCAACAACTAACTCCTTGGCGAGGGCCTCCTTCTCCTTCAACTCGACCACCTCCTTTTGGAGCCTCTCTAGGTTGGTATCACTGTCCTCCATCACCATCAACTCATCAGCGGGGTGCTGCTTCTCGGCCTCGAGCTCGGCTACCATACCTTCTATCTCTTTGGCGACGTTCTAAGCTCAGACTATTTCATCTCACATGAATCTGGCAATGGCTTGTTGGGTCATTGCCTCTTCCCGCATCTCTTTGTTGTGGCCAGCAATAGAAGACCCAAGAACCGCCATCTACAAAAAACACAAATTATTAAAACATTGAAACTTCAAAAGTGCGAGATTAATTTAAAAGACAAACAGTTACCTGGCTGATAGAGTGAAAGGACCTCATGATCGCCCGGTTGAGGTCTAGTTTCTCCATCGCCTCCTAATTGGTGGGAAAAATAAGCCCCTAGAGGATCTTTTTCGCCATTACGGGATTTTCTAGAACGGAGGCATTGGGCTCTAAGTCAATCCCGGGGTTAGTCAAGGTTGCCACCCCAGGGACAGCAACAGGGCCGCCGCCGCCTTGCTCGCCACTCGGCTTGACGTTGCCTTGGACTTGGCTAGAGCCCTGGCAACTTGCCCCTTCTTCTTAGCATCTCCGCCTATTTACCCTTCTTTAAGGGCAAGATGTCGGGCGTCTCATCTAGGGGGAATTTCTTGTCGATGACCACGCCCTTAGCCACCGAGGTTGCACCCTTGGGCTTGCCTTTTTATTTTGCCATTTGGGCGAGCTTCTTCATGTCAATCTTCTTCGACATAGCTGGAAAAGGAAACCGAAGTTAGTTAATAGAGGTGATGAAGTACTTAAAAGGGGAAGGAAGGAAATACCATCCGATCTAAGCTCAAAGGTCACCTTGGATCTGATCAGGCCACCGAGCTAAAGCTCGGGATACCAGATTCAAGCCAAAAAAAGGTTGCTAAATTTTTCCCCCTAAGAGCCTTAAATGTCTCAAATCAGAAAAGGAAGATAAAATTTGCCTTATCCTCTTCCTGATGGTTCCTATGTATTCCACCAAGTCATATCGAAAATGGTCACCTCGGAAAATACGTAACTCTCCCTCATTGACCATAGCGTGAGCTTCATTGCCTGTTGGTTTCTACTCGGCATTGTCCCTGCCATTGGACACCATTTTTTTGGAGTGTAGAGCGAAGCTTCTAAGGAAGGACTTCGAGCGAAGGATGTCCTTGATTGGGTAGAACTGTCCTTGCTCTAGCGTGCCCGAGATCTAATCGAACCTTTGTTGTTCGATCTAGGTCAGAGCAGGAAATATGTTGCAGCGGTTACTTGAAAATGTTCAACACAATGTCAGATAAAAAAGAATGGAAAGCTCAGTAAATGAAGAACTAATCGTTGAATGAAGACTGACCTGGGGTGCTCCACGATCTCGAAACCCTCAGAACTCCAAGCCCCCGAGATTGTCCTTAGGCAAACTTCCAGTTGTCCCCCGAGATGAAGAAGAATTTCTTCTTCCACCTCTTCACATTGCTAGGGTACCCCCTGAGCACAGTTTTTCTCAGTCTCACCTTAAAGTAAAGCCATCCAGAGTCCAATTTTGGATTGTTGAAAATGCCAAACACGTGCCTAAACTTGTTTAGAGAAAAGGGCGAACTTACTAAATCGCCATAGCACTAGCGCACCGACGATACTACGCCATGCATTATAGGCTAGTAAGGCTTGGAAGATGTTATAGTATGCCAAAATCCTCCTATTGTGGGGTGGATAGGAAGACGTAGACCGACTTGGAAGGTGGCCTCATAAAAGTCCACGTCGTCGGGGCGAGTAGACCCAATGGTCACATTTGCCTCGGGAAGCCTAATTTGGATCCCAGATGGGATTGAGTATGATTCTCTAAGGCGATTCATCTCGCCCTGAGTCATAATATTTGTTTCCCTCTTAGTCAAAGGTCGAGTGTCTACTGAGGGACTTCCTTCATTGTCAAAAGGATCCTCTCTAGTAGAGGAAGGGTATTGTGTGACCTTGGTCGTCATATATGACCGTTCTCCTAAGTGGTCAAAGATCCAAGAAGAGAGAGTATTTTCTAAGTCTCCTAACTCTACGTTGCCTAACATAAACTAAGGTTTCAAACTAAGGTCAGTTGGTCGTATTTACTAAATGACTTACATGAAAACGAGGTGACGAGGACGAGGTGAGCTGAAAACACGTGGGAACAAGAGTAGCAATTCTAAAGCGAAGGCAACAAAAGAGAACAAGTTATGAGAAAGCGCCCTATTTATAGGGAGAGCCAAGGGCCACGATCTGTTAGTTTTAATGGACAGGATCATGCGAAGCTTCGTATATATCGAGGTCAAAGCCATCATTCGCAGTTAAGGGTCATTCCATCATTAATGCGCTCATTCACGTGTCAACCTGTGAGGACATGCCATCATTACGTGCTTACTTCTTCAAAAAATACTACTTGATTTGTTATTCGATGATACCAAGTGTTTTACCTTGGCATCTCGAGTAGGGAGCAACTAATAAGGGGTAAAATCTTTACCTGCTGAAATAAGCACGTCACCAAAATCACCTGTTGAAGTAAGCACATGTCGCCAAGATCATGTTGCCTTATTTAATGCAATCACCTTATTAAGCTCAGATTTCATGGAATGCTCTTCATGGGTTTTCACATCGCCAATCCCGATCTTATCCATCTCGCCTATCACTCTGAGGATGAGATAACCTTGAGACTCCTACATTCGTGGTCCTATCTCCATTTGACATTCTCCTCCTTTTACTTCGAAATCCTTGGCCATGCATTCCATACTTGGCTGCTTGATGATTATGCAATGATCTTCTCGCACGACTCTAAATTCTCCATATATAAAAGGCCACTCATCATTCACTAGAAAGGGGTAATTGCATTCTCACTCTCTGAGCCTTAACTTTATTATTTTTCTACTCTACTCTATTTAGCTTGTTCACCTCTGTCTCATCTCCACGCCGCAGGGGTTTGTAGTGGCTTTACTACGACCGATAATGTTTTTTCTCTTGCGCAGGTCACCAAGATCAATACCGAGCTTAAGAGCAATTTGACTGTTGGTTGCTCATCCCAGATTTCTATCACAATACTAGTTATGTATTTTCATTCGCATACCAAACAGCAAATTCAATATTTCAATTTCTTTAGATCATCACACTTAAAATGAGATTGCTTGATGTCTAGAACACTCTTTTTTTAACTGTTCATTTATGTGCGAAGACTCTCTCTAATTCCAAGTTTGGACAGTGTTATCCGTGAAAGGGATCATATCCCGCATGCGGAAGCGCTTTTTTAAATTTTTTCTTCTTTCAGATCTTAAGCCATGTAAAATCATACAATATTGATCAAGAGGACATTCGGGATACCTTGAATAGTAAAAATTAAAAACATCACCACGCTTCGCTCGCACTTCTTATATACACATGATTTATCCGTATTTTGTTAAAAATCAAAAGATTTAATTGCTTGATCAAAACAAATATTTCAAATTCGGGAGGCTTACTTAAATCCATAAATGGAAATATGCAACTTGCATACCATATGCTCTTGGCCCTTAGCTATAAAACCATGTGGTTGTATCATATAGATGTTTTCCTCATGATTGTCATTCAAAAATGACAATCTTGACGTCCATTTGCCAAATTTTATAATCGAAATGTGCCGCAATAGACAAGATAATTCGAATAGAATTAAGAATGGCGATCGGTGAAAAACGTTTTCTCATAATCAATTCTTTCTTTTTGAGTAAATCCTTTATCCATCAATCGAGCTTTAAAAGTCTCTATCGAATCATCGGGTCCTCTTTACCTCTTATAAACCCA
>BRYF01000007.1:13847432-13849932 GCA_030159135.1 Actinidia polygama
GATACTTGAAACATGGGTTTATGATTGTTTTGAAGTGAGAGAGTTACATAAATTGGTTGGAGACAAAGATGTGGATAAGAAAAAATTGGAGAGGATGGTTGAAGTAGGCCATTGGTGCATCCAAGACGAGCCATCCCTCCGGCCTTCGATGAAGAAAGTTGTGTTGATGATGGAAGGGACGGTAGAAATCATGGTACCTCCTAGCCCTTCTTCCTTTCTAAGTGTCGTATAAAGTTTTGCTTTTCTATTGATATTTCCACTATATTGCTTTATCAGTTAATAATTTTGTGATCAACATGGAGAAATGTAGTTCAAATTAATGGTCATAGAAACCAGACTTGTTTTGTGAAATGTTTTATTGGTAGTGGAATGTATATTTTTTTTTAGACACTAAAGTTTTTTTATCCCCCTAATGTAACACCCCGCATCCGTAAATCCCATAAATTACGTATATTATGACGTGTATAATAATTAAAGGGAGTAATATAGGTTTAAGGGTCTAAATGAACCCATTTAGGTTAGCCAATATTCAAAAATCCTAAACTTATAAATTCTGCCCAGGATCCTTCTTAGCGTTCGAACGCCAGGATGAGCGTTCTAACGGTCGAGTATTTTGCCTAGGCGTTCGAACGCCCATTGACAGCACATTGGGAGCGTTCGAACGGTAAGGCCAAAAACCCAAATTTCAAGTCTCGCATGTTTCGAACTGTAAGGAAGAGGGTTCGAACGCCCGAGCCCAGAATCCTTCTTAGCGTTCGAACGCCCACAGTGAAAACGGGGAAATGAAAAAGGGAACACGAACTTAAAATGGGGAAACCACATGGAATCATTCCCAACCCAGCCTTTCACAGCCACACATATACACCTAAATACACACTTACTTCTCTCACTTCACCACACACACACCGGCAGAGAGAAAGAGAAGAAAGAAAGGAGAGGAAAGGAAGAGAAGAAAAGGGGAAGAAAGAAAGAGAAGACTTGGGGGAAGCTAAACTCAAGCTAGGAAATCATTTTGGGAGCTCAAAGGAGTATTGGGAGAGGTAAAACCTCTAATCCATGTATATATATGTGTGTATGTAGTATGTTAGGGTTTTATGTGATTTTAAGCTTAGATCTACTAAGTTAGGTTCCAAACTAAAGTTCCATTTTAAGATATTGTAGTCTCCTGATGCTACTCTTCATACATTAAGAGTTCTATAAAGATTGGAGTAGGTCTTGAGAAGTTTTAGTAAAATTTCCAAAGATCAGCTACTGTTCATGTCACTGGACGCAGGGAGCGTTCGAACGCCCAAGAACAGCGTTCGAACGGCCAAGCGTTTGAACGCCACTGGTAGAGCACTTTTGAGCGTTCGAACGCCAAGACCATTTTTAGGCAGAATTGGCCTTTTCCCTTAAGACTTAGTAAATTCAACCATAACATGTTAAACTCTTTAACTACCTTTTGAGAACTTAGGGTACATGTTTAAGATGGTTAGACCTAGAACGAAGGCAATTAAGTCAAGTCGAGGATTTTTATCAATTTGATTTGTAACACTAGCCTTATTGAACATAGTAATGACGTATTGTCCCTTATATATGTAGGAACGCCGAGCGTAGAACCTAACCAAGGAATCCCAGGTGAGTAACACGATGCTATGAACAAAATTATGTATTTTCAAAACGTCTTCAAAGTATATTATGTATGTACAACCGTTTTCCATGCTTTCAATGCATCAAATGTATTTGTAATGTAAATGACATGTCTTGCAAAAGTATGCAATTGTTTTTGCTATGTATGAAAACCCATGGATGTTCGGTTTATACAAAAATAAGTATGTTCAAATTATATGCATGTGACACTCGGGGTCCCCACTGACGGGACTTAAACCAAGTCAGCCAGTCCTAAAAGGTAGATGGGAGGACGTGAAATAAAGCCATCTACAAAAGAGATATCTCGGCCAAAAGAGCCACCCGACCTATATGGTCATCATGTCATGCCGGGTTGTTACGTTTTATGATATGCTATGTATATTTATGAAAGCATGTGATGCCATGTTTATGAAAGTTAACTGTTCAAGAAATGTATACGATGCTCACATTGCTTACGCTATGCTATGTTATGTATGATATGAAAATGATCCATGGTATTTTACGTTCATGCATTCGTTGTTATTCACTAAGCTTTGACTTATGTTTTAGAAAAACAAATTTCAGGTAGTCAATCCGAGGAGCCGAAAGGAGGTTGAACAAGACAGACTTAGTTTTGTAAGCCCGAGAGGCTTTATGTTGTATTGTGAGGGCGAGACCCCATGTTATGTATTTAGTCTATGTAAGTTTGAAGTTGATTTGGGATGTATGTAAATTGAAATACATAGGCACAGCTCTGTGTTACCCAGATAATCAACCCTAGAGGGGGGGTGAATAGGGTTGGTGGCAAACTTTTAATTTAATAAAAATTCTACCGAGTTAAGAGTTTAGAATAATATAAAAATAAGTATAAAGCTGATAATATCAATATGAG
>BRYF01000007.1:13859932-13864932 GCA_030159135.1 Actinidia polygama
CTAAATGTTTTGTAAAAAATATAGAGAGAGGTTCAACCCAAGCCCAACCCACAACTTGCACCCGTGCCAACGGCCTCAGCCTCGGCCCGACCCGGCCCGCCTGTGATATTTCTAGTTCAACTCACATAGTCCATAGTCTGGGCCCAAGCCCATCCATAACTCCACTCCTTATAAAAACTTGGGTTAAGGAATTTCTTTATAAGCCACCTCAAATTTCATCTATTTTTTAACGTGGGACTAACCACTTCCACAACATAAACCATATTTAAGTAGCACACTTTGGAGTCATTTTTTTAATTCAATTATAAGTAGTTTTGAACTAATTACATATTCTTAATCTCCACATGAAAGTGTATCCATAGCCACTTGAACTCACCCAAAAGGTTTGTGGGTCCCACTTTAATTAAGTTTCAAAGTTGAGCAAAACTAATGGGTTATGAGCTCATTTTTTCAACATTAAGAATTGATCCTACGAATTAGTTAGTCATTTAGGCTGAATACTGAGTTATCAACAACAACAACAAAAAAACAATTCTAATATGATTAAAGAGTTTATTATAGTTGGTGGCTTCTGGTTGGAGAAAGAAAATAAATGGCACAATAATTCTTTTTGGTTCTTAGTTGGTTGGCGGCCCACTTGAACCCTAATTGAACTTGTTAAATAATAATGTATGATTTTTCACATTTTGGAGATGCATATGAGCATGAATAATGAAAGTTTGTAATGAAAGTGTTAGAAATTTATATTAAAAGTTATGATTTTTTGGTAGTGCAGTTAGTATTTGACTTAATTATTTATTAATAAAGTTCATTTTGATGAGAATTTATGTGAGTAATGTTTGCATTATTATTGTTGTGCATGCGTGTCTTTTATTTTACATAGTAAACGATTGGGTGTGTAGAGTATGATTTACGCACAGAAAAACTTATCGTCAGTGTCTTTTATTTTATGTATGATAAATATTTATTATTGACAAAATCCTCATATCATAAAAGGAATTGATGATATCCATGGAGGAAACTTATAAATTTTGATTATGTTAAACCCTACAGGTATTTTTTTTAATCCGACATATCAAATAAGTTAAGTGAAACGGCTTAAATAATTTAAAGATATTGATTAAATATAATTATCAGTAATTATTTGAATAAGTGAATATTTGAATTTTTAATGTGGAAAAATAAATAAGCATTTGATAACAAGAAGCTCAAAATTTAATTTTGAGATAAGGCAGGAGTGCAATTATAATTATTGAGTGAACTACATTATTATTTATGGAATTGGAAAATTGAGGTTGGATTATGATTTCCTGTTTTCATAAGAAACTCATTCCTTATTGACTTCTTAGGTTTTTAATGAGCCTATGAATATGCAACTAGTCTCTCTCTAGGGTTACGTGTTTTTACATATATTATTCTAAAAAAAAGAGATAGATTGAGGGAGTTTTATTTTGGAGCCCAAACTCTATTCGAGTTCGTGCAAAAGGGAAATACAACAGAAAATTGTAAAATTTCGAGTTCGTGATTAGAGATCTAATTTTTTTTTTTGATTTTTCGGTGTAGCGAGATCAAACCAAAGAGATCTCGCATGTATGATCTCTTATTCCACAGTTTAAGATCATACAAATTAAAAATATATATACGTTCAATCTTTATGCACTATCTTGAGTTTTTGGGAATCTTGAATCCCAATAGAAAGCAGATAGAAAAAGTTCAAAAGTTTAATGTGGATAATGCAAAAGCTATAATAAACACTTCTTATTGGTGGTGTATGGTGCACATTCTATTTAATAGCCATTAGATGAAAAGCTTTTCGTCTTGGACTTTTAAATAAATTAATAGCTAATAACAACAACTTGAATGGCAAGTTAAACTTATTTTTATGAATCATATTGATTTGACTATGAATCATATTAGTTTTGTTATGATTTTTTTGTGGTTATTGTTATGAAATATTTTTTATGAATAGATTTATTTTGAATTCTATTGGTATGTTTAGTAGTTTATGAATCTTTATTATTATTTTATGAATTCTTACGGATATAATCATAAAAATGATTTAATCACTTCAGATCGTAATTGCCGTGAAGTACACTAATTAAAGTTACTTTTATGAATTTTATTAGTTTGGTTATGAATTATTTTGGATTGGATATGAATGATTATGACAATTGTTATGAATTAGTGTGGCTTCAAACGAATGAATTAGTTATTTCAAAACATTAATTGCCGTGAAACCCACCAAATAAAGTTCAATTTTATGAATTTTATTGATTTGGTTATGAATTATTTTGGTTTAGTTATGAATGATTATGACCATTGTTTTGAATTAGTGTGACTTCAAACAATGAAGTCACTTTAAAGCATTAATTGATGTGGAGCCCAGCAATTAAAGTGGGATCCAACTAGGTTTATGAATTTTATTGGTTTTGTTATGAATTTTTGTTGCCATTATTATGAGCTGTTTTGTTATAAATAGATTGTTATGAATTTTATTGGCATATTTGGTAAACTTTATGAATTTTTATGGTTCGTTTGTGAATTCTTATGGATGTAATCATAAACAATTTATAAAATATGTGACTATGTTATGAATCACAAATTAATTTTATGAGAATTTTAAATCACCACCGGTTGACAACTAATTGGAACTATAATCGAGCCACACCGCCCAATCAAAACCCCAATCAACCAAATCCATGCCTAGATCTAAAATTAGGCCAAACCCTAGAGCAAATCAAACCCAAATCTCAAGGCCACTGTGTACATGAATGCTTATGCTGAGATAGCCTCTGGCGACACAAGCGGTTATTGACGGAGAACTTGAGCATACCTTGAGTGGTTATACTTCTTGATTTGGGGTTCGAGTTTATAGAGAGATATTAATATCTTTTAGGCCCTGTTGGAGTAAGATTTTTTGTTTTTTTTAGCCATTTTAGTTTTTGAGTTTTTTTCATTTTTAAAGAATTTTTTTTATCATTTGATCAAAAAATTATATTTTTTTGGTCTTTCTTGACTAGAGGAATCAATAAATATAAAAAATTCATCTAATTTAGGAAAAAGCATCACTAAAGACGGAAAAAAAATTTATTTTATCCAAGTTGACGAAAAAAAATCATCTAAAAATGATTTTGTTTCATATTTAGTGAGCTTTCTTTCAAATTATTATTTATTTAGTTTTGCATTTTTGGATTCATCTTATCAAGAAAAATTGAAAAAATATAAAATTTTGATCAAACAATGAAAAATGTTCATTAAAAACAAAAAAAAAATTACTTTAAAAATTAAAAATATTATTACCCCAAATAGAGATAGTACTTTACTAACATCTATTCAGTTAACATCTAACCTCTACCCCAAAAACAATTTGGTTATTGGTGCGTCCTTCAACATAATGAATATGAAAGACGGGACCATTAAGTCCAATATTGAGTTTCACTTTTAATTTATGATAATTTTGAAGTTATTTTTGGTTCATAGATAATTTCTAATAGACACCTGATACAGTTTTTAAGATAAAAAAAAAAACTATAACAAAAAATTTGCAACTAACACTCCCATACGAACCGAAGAAGTACGATAAAATATTTTTATAATAATTGATATAAGATAGCCGATGTAGCATAGGTACTTCAAAAAAAAAAAATATTATCGTATCGAGTATCGGTCTTCATATGCATAGTACTTTTGTATACCAAAATATATACCGAATTTCTTTTATTAAATTTGTCTTACTTCAGAGGTATCTACTGTATACTCATGTCATTCCCTAATTGAAATAATTATTCCTTTCATATAGAGATGATATTAGCTTGATAATACCGCAATTGAAATAATTTTTCCTTTTATCGTTGGCCGGAGAATTTTGAGAGTACCATCTTGTGTGCCTTTTATTCCACCACGCCAAAGGGGTCGGATTCACAAATCTTAACAGCTAATTTCAAGGACCGAGACTATGCAAGACTTTTGTTTTTTTGTTGACCTAACTTAGCTGCTTGGACTTTTTAAATTTTTTTTAGTACATTTTTTTGTCAGCGTTTAATTAAAAAATTATACTTTTTAATTTCTCATCATTAAAAGAATTTAAAAATATAAAAATTTTCATCCAATTTTAAATAAGTTCATTAAAGATAATTTTTTATTTATTTTTACTTCACAATTTGTTTGGATTTTAGTGATTTTTATTTTAATTTTGAATAATTTTTTTACATTTTTAGAATCCTATCGTCAAGAGCAACTGAAAACGTATAAAATCTTGATTAAATTATACAAAAATAATAAAGATGAAAAACTTGAAAATCAAGTAGCTAAATTAGGTTAAACAAATGAGAATTACGTAAAAAATCTCAGAGTTTGATTATGTGAACAAACTAAACTATATAATTTTTAATTTTAATAAATCAGATTCTGTAATTTTAATTCGGTAGCAATTTAAAACTAGGGGGGCAATTGGGTGGATTATGTTAATATTGACCGGGTCATAAATGTCTTTGGTTTTCTAATAGGCGGATATTGATACGGATAGCATAGCAAAAGATTACTTGGAGACTCGGGGGCGTTGTTATGCCCGCGTAGTTGATAAACTTTAATCAGCAGTAATTTTTGCTGTCTAACTCCGTTTTTCTATTATAATATATTTTTGGAAAGATATTACATCGTTTTTCGGCCCAGAAAGACGCGAAAAAATGCTTCTAAGTATGACTTTCGGCCCGTTTAGTGTTTTGGGCTTTTTTTTTTAGTTTTTTCATAAATTTTTCTTTTAACCCGGTTTGTTCCGGACCCTAGGGGTTCGTGCAGTATATTTATACTCTTGTTTATAATATTTTCAGCAGTTTTTGGAGAGATTAATATAGTTTATGTGCAAGTTTGCACTGTTTACCCCAATCGTTCGGTATTCTTGCGAATCAACGAACGTTTGATGCCTCTTTGCCTGATATTCACTTGAATCAACAGGTTTAGGAAAGAAATCCAAACCTGCATTCTTCAAAATCAATAACTAG
>BRYF01000007.1:13874932-13877432 GCA_030159135.1 Actinidia polygama
AAATATTTACAACAAAAAGATAAATATGTGTGCAAGCACAGTTAGGTGGTACCCATATCCCTCTCTCTTCTAATCTTTAAACTAACGAGTGGGTGAGGGCACGTAGGAAAATTTATATGAAAAACTTTAATGGTATTAAGTTTTACCTGAAGAACTTTAATAGTATTAAGTTGTAAAAATGATACCGGCCTACCATTCTCCCTAAAAATTACTTAAGTTGACCCAAATGACCACATAAACCAAGACCCAAAATGTTGACAACCAATGTAACAGATGGTTTTTCTGTCAAACATTAATTTTCGGAAGAACGGGTTGGGTTGAACGTGTTCAAATCCCAGAGAAAATATTCTAGTGATGCAAGGTTTATATTGATACATAATGAATGGTTACGTGGCAAAATATAATTTGGCGACAGGGAAGAGGGGACACAAACGGGGCAGATGATCTGAAGTCAACTTTCATGGTCACTGACTCACTGGACAATTAAAAATCACATAAAAAGAAAACTTTCTTTCTAGTATGTAATTGCACAATTAAGAAAGGAGAGGAGAAATTACTTTATTTCAACTCTGTAATTGCAAGGACTTGAGAGGGCTCAAGCACAAAGACTTTTCCACGCGTCTTCAAAGACTTTTTAAACCTTCAACTTCGGCTCTGTTTGGGAGGTTAATATTTCACCCACCATCTAGGCATTAAATTAAGGATTTCTATTATTGAAGCAAACACAGCCTAAGCATTGACTCATCAGTCTTGAGTTTTCTCTACACTGCTTTCATTTCATTTATTCCACAAACCTACAAATCGAGTCCTTAAATATAACAACCTGCCATTCCTCAAAACCAAAAAATGAAGCAGCAAACATTTTTGTTCCTTTCCATGGATGCTATATGCACACCAATCTCTCTACTACTCCTCTTCCTCTCTCTATTTTACACGGCAGAAGCTCAACAAAGATACGCAAATATAACCCTAGGCTCTTCTTTAACACCCACCAGCACCACCAATTCCTCATGGCGGTCACCCTCCGGTCTCTATGCATTCGGATTCTACCAGAGAGACAATGGCTATTACGTCGGAGTTTTTCTGACTGGAATTCCCGAAAAGACCGTGGTGTGGACTGCCAACCGAGACGATCCCCCGGTCCCAAGCAATGCCACCTTGGCCTTTACCGACGGAATGCTTGTTTTGCAGCAACCACCAGGCCAAAACACTAATATCGCCGACCTTTCTCAGTCCGCTTCTGCAGCTTCCATGCTCGACTCAGGCAATTTCGTGCTCTACAATTCCTATCAGGACATAATTTGGCAGAGTTTTGAGCACCCAACTGACACCATTGTCCAAGGCCAGCGTCTCTTAGCCGGGAAACACCTGGTTTCTAGTGCTTTGGAAACGGACCCCTCGACAGGGACTTTCATTCTGGCAATGCAAGGCGACGGGAACCTTGTCCAATATCCGCTGAAATCTATAACAATCCCAGATGCTTATTTTGCGACGAACACAGTTGGAGCCGGAGATAACGTCACCCTCAATCTGGATGATGATGGTCATCTCTATCTCTTGAATGGAAGTGGGGTTAACATCTTCAATCTAACCTTAGGAGAATCAACGGAAGAGGTAAAGATTTATATGATGAAACTTGATGCGGATGGAATCTTCCGAGTCTATTCACGTACCTTGGATAAGGTAGGGAATTGGTCGACCAAGTGGGAGTCTACAACTGACAAGTGTAGACCCAATGGCCTGTGCGGCCTTAATGGTTATTGTGTCTTTATAGATACAAAGGCTGATTGTAGATGTCTTCCGGGATTTGAATTTGTAACTCCAGGGAAGTGGGCTTCTGGATGTGAGAGGAATTTTGTTACCGATAGTTGCAAGAACACTGACGGCGTTGTCAAATTCATGATGAGCGGCCCATTGGAAAGTATCGGATGGCAAGATAGTCTATATTTCGAACCAAAATTGATGAATAAAGAAGACTGTGTAAAAGACTGTTTGCAGGATTGTAATTGCGAAGCTGTTTCGTACACAGAAGGATCCTGCAAAAAACAAAGGCTTCCTCTAAAAAATGGGAGGAGAATACCTAGTGAGCCGCAAGTTACCTTCATCAAGGTTGGTAATATGTCTTCTCCTATGCCAGAAGAACTTCCTACAGTTCCACCAAAGAAAGAGGTTAGATTGGAGATCCTAGTCATTGGTGTTTCACTTACGGTTTTTTCCCTCATAGTGTTGGCAATTTCAGGGCTCCTCATTTACAAAAATAAAGTCTATGCTTATAGAAAGATCTCTGAGAAAGGGAATGTTGAATTGGATGAAGATATCGCTCTGCGAAGATTTACTTTCACAGAACTCGAGCAAGTGACAAATGGGTTCAACCAAGAGGTGGGTAGAGGAGCATTTGGGACCGTTTATAAGGGAATCATAGCATACAACCAAAAGTTCGTTGCTGTTAAAAAACTAGAGAAAGAGTTAATAGAAGGGGAAAAAGAATTCCAAACAGAGA
>BRYF01000007.1:13897432-13914932 GCA_030159135.1 Actinidia polygama
TAGAGTTTAGTTTACACAAAAGATCTAATCATCGATTCTTGTGGAATATAAGTTTTTTATAGTTGTAGATGGAATTGGACAATTCATTGGTAGAACCATAGCACAATTCTTTAGTATGTATAGTTTTCACTCATTGTACGAGTATACTTTGCATGTATTGAATGTGACTGTTTTGAGAGTATTGACTCTATACAGATTTTATAAAACAATTAGTACTGAATGAGCGGTCTTGATATTGGCGAATCCACACTAGTGATCAAGACTCCTTATCATTTTATATTGAATGGGCGGTCCTAATATTGGCGAATCCACACTGGCGATCAAGACGCCTTATCATTTTGTAATAAATGGGCGGTCCTAATATTGGCGATTTCCAAACTAGCAAAATAGAATTTTTGAAATTGGCGATATAACTCATTGGCGAATATTGGCGATAAAGTCAAACTAGAGAGATTTTATTATTCCATCAAATAGAAAATTGGCGACCATAAACTATGAGATTTTGGCAAAATCAAAATTATGGTGAGCTTTAGGCAAACGCTCTATGGTGACCATATTCGCATGGAGAGGGGTGATCATAAGACTGGCGATACCATACTGTAGGCGATCTTCTTCTCACGGTAACCAATAAGATTACTGGTAATACTTCTTCAAGTGTTCAACATTTCAGGGATGAGGTAATGCCTTCCTACTCGTGTCTTCCAACCAATAAGTTCCCAGTCTGGAAACCTTAACAACTTTATAGGGGCTTTCCTAAGTAGGACTGAGTTTTCCAGCGTTGGGTTCTTTTGTAGATAAAGTGACTTTCCTCAGGACTAGGTTGCCTGGCAAGAAAGATTTGTGCTTGACTCTCTAATTATAGTACTTGGCAACTTGGTGCTTGTAAGTTGCTTGGCGTACCTCAACGCTCTTTCTCTTTCTGTCAAGGAGATCAAGGTTGAGTCTTAGCCAGGTTTAATTGTTCTCCTTGTTGAAATTTGAGGTCATGAAGCTTGGTATTCCTATCTCCACTTGTATGACTGATTTTGTTTCATATACTATAGAAAACGGTGTCTTCCCCATAAGGATTCTGCTTGTTGTATGGTATGCCAGAGTATGCTCGGAAGGTCTTCTACCCATTCACTCTTAGATTTTTCCAACCTCGTCTTTAGATTCCTCAAGATGGTTAAGTTGGTGACTTCTACTTGGCCATTTGCTTGAGGATGATTAGGCGAGGAGAAATCATGAGAGATGGCGAGATCTAAGCAGAGAAGCTTGAATATGTCATTGTCGAATTGCTTTGTGTTGTCCGAGATGACAATCTTGGGAATTCTAAATCAACAAATGATATGTTTCCATACAAAATCCCTGGCGTTCTTCTCGGTTATTTTGGAGAGAGGCTCTACTTCGATCCATTTGGTGAAGTAGTCTATGGCGACAATCAAGAACTTCCTCTGTAATGGAGCTTGGGGCAGAGGTCCGAGTATGTCAATTCCCCACTTTGCGAATGGCCATGGGCTAGTCATTGGCACCATCTCGGTATGAGGGAGGTGACTTATTAGAGCAAACCTCTGGCACTTGTCACACTTCTTGGTGTATGTTACCGCATCTCGTTCCATCTAAGGCTAGAAGTATCCTTGGTGAACAACTTTCCTAACCAGTGATCTCGCCCCAGAATGGTTTCCACAAACACCTTTGTGAATTTCTCTGAGCACATACTTAGCTTCTTCAATTCGAAGACATCTTAAGAGTGGTCTTGAGAATGATCTTTTGTACAAGGTTCTATGAAGGATGCAAAATCTAGCTACTCGGTATTGGATTTGGTGAGCTTGGAGCTTGTCTGATGGCAGAGTCCATCTTGGAGGTATACAATGATCTCGCCCATCCATATTTGATCTGTTGTTGCTTGACAAGTGGGTTTGGTGACCTCAATAATTGACAAGAATTCCATAGGTATACTTCTATCCGAGATGATATCGAAGGCTGATGCGAGATTAGCCAGAGCATCAACCTTTTTATTCTCTTCTTTGGGGATTTGGAAAATTTTAAAGTCCTTGATCTTCATTGACATAGTATTCACCTTGCCCAGGTAGGCCAGCATTCGGAGATCTTTGACAAGATAATCCCCTTGGACTTAATTCACCATAAGATGGGAATCACTTAAGGGGTCCACTCCTAATTTTGTAACAACTCTGAGTCCGGCGAGGAGAGCTTCATACTCGACTTCATTATTGGTAGCTTTGAACCCAATGCAAATGGTGTATTCCATTTGCTTGCCCGATGGTGTTTGGCGAACAAGGCCTGTACCACAACCGTGTTGGTTGGATGATCCATCTATAGATAGCTTTTATTTGGGGAGGTCTTCGTTTGTGTCCTACTTTTTTGGAGTTTCCACTTTAGGGGGATTTATTTCTGGATCTAGAGCTACGTTGTGCGCGAATTCAACTATGAAGTCAGCCAATGCCTAGGCTTTGATCGCCATTCTCGGTCTATAGTTGATGTGGAAGTCGCTTAGCTTAATGGACCATTTGAGGAGCCTTTCTGATGTGTCTGGTTGTTGGATGATTTGTTTCAAAGGCTGATCGGTCAGTACATCAATGGGACGAGCCTTAAAATAATGGCAAAGCTTCCTAGCGGCGATCAGAAGGGCGTATGAGAGCTTTTAAATTTTTAGGTACCTAGTTTCAGCTCCCATAAGGACTTTGCTGACATAGTACACCTATTTTTGAACTTTGTCCTCTTCTCAGATGATAACTGCACTTATGGCTATTGGCGAGACGGACAAATATATGATGAGTTCCTTGCCCATAGTAGGGAACGTGAGAGGGGTGGCGATCCAAGATACTCTTCAGTTGTTGGAATGCTACCTTGGATTCTTCTATCCAGTAGAAAGCTTTATTTTTTCTCATAATTTTGAAGAATGGTAGGCATTTGTCAGCTGATTTGGAGATGAATCTATTAAGGGCCGCTACTCACCTAGTCAATTGCTGCACCTCGTGGATGTTCCTAGGTGAGTTCATTGCAAGTAATGCTTATATCTTATCAGGATTTGCCTCAATTCCATGCTTGGTCACTAGAAAGCCAAGAAATTTTCTCGAGGATACACCAAAGAGGCTTGGTCACCACAATCCTCGTTCCGTGATAAAAGAAGTTTTCTCCACATCGAGTGGGTGCATTTTAATTTGGTGATAACCGAAGAAGGCATTCATGAAATTGAGAAGTTCATGTTCAGATGTTGCATCAACGATTAGGTCAATTTTGGGTAGTGGAAAACTGTCTTTTGGGCAAGTCTTGTTAAGATCGATAAAATCAACGCATACTCTTCACTTTCCCCCCTTTTTTGGGGCGACAACAACTTTGGCAAGCCAATCTGGGTAGTGAGTTTCCTTAATAATGTTGACTTTGACGAGCTTAGCCACTTCTTCTTCTATGACTTTTGGGCATTCAGAGCGCTAACTTTGTTCTTTTCTGAAAAAATGGAGGATGGTTGAGATCTATAAATAGCTTATGAATGACGACTTGGGGATCTATTCCTGGTATGTCACCTTGTGACCATGTAAAAATATCATAGTTTTTCTTCAAAAATTCTACCAGAGCATTCCACAATTCCTTAGTTAGCTCAATTCCAATCATAACATGGCAATCTGGATGGTCGGGATGTATAGAGATTGGAGCAACTTCTTTTAGAGGTTTGGTATTTTTTGTTTCTCTCGGATCAACAAGGGTAATCTCCTCCACCTCGTCCATCTCAGCATCGATAATCTGTAATTTCTATTGACCACTTGGTTTTGGAGAAGGTTTAGATTTCATAGCCAAGATGAAACATTATTTAGCAACTTTCTGATCACCCCTTACCTCGCCTACCCCTTTTGAAGTAGGAAACTTCATCATTAGGTGATAGGTCGAAGTGATGGCCTTGATTCCTCCTAGAGTTGGGCGACCTAAGATCGCATTATAAGGTGAAGGACAATCCACCACAATGAAATCTTGTCACACAGTGGTCTGGTGAGACTCTGTTCCTAAGGTCACTGGTAACTTGATCCATCCAAGTGGGTGTGTCGTATTTCCCCCAAATTTGACTAGGGGAGTGTGAAAAGGATGGAGCTTGTCTAGCCTAATCTTTATCTTGTCAAACGCTGAGATGAACAAGATGTCCGTAGAATTCCTATGATGTCCGTAGAATTCCTATTGTCAACCAAGATCCTTTACACGTTGAAATTGGCGGTGGTAGCAGAGATGACTAGGGCATTGTCATGGGGAGATGCAAGCCTCTCAGGTTGTTGTTGGTGAAGGTAATGGGTTGGTGGGTACCAATTGCCGACAAAGAGAGGTTGTAAACTTCTTCTTTAGCTCGCCCACTGGCACTTCTGGCGTGTCTCTTCCAAGACGACCTTGAACATCCTCCTGATCCAAATCCACCATGGATTACTTATATATTTCTTATCGTGTGTCTGTTGTCTCCATACCACATTTCCAGTGAGTCAAGCTGTCGGCGATCAATAACATACTTCCTCAGATACCCTTTCTTGATGAGGTCGGCTATCTGCTCTTTCAGCTGAAAATAATTTTCAATGTTGTGCTTGTGGTCTCAGTGGAACTCACAATACTTAATTTTGTTCCATTTTATGAATTCTTTGTGTTTAATCTCCGTAAGCACCTGGACATTGGGAGCATTGAGGGGTGGCAATATTAGGTTGGGCTGGCGAGGTGGAGTGCGCGGATGCCTGCTATTAACTTTTTTTCTTGGATCTCGATCTGACTTCCTGCTATTCGCCTCATCCTTATAGTCAGATCGCCTGAAATTAGTTCTTTCCTCTTGTGATCATCTTTTCCTCGCCTCCTTCGCTTGGCTTCGGCTAACTCTTCAGCAGCAATACACTTGCCAACTTTGTTCTGGAGGGTTGACAAAGTTTCAAGTACATTCTTGGAGAGGGAGTCAAATAGTGGGCCTGGGCGAAGTCCCTCCATCATGGCCATGATCACTACTTTATCACTAGGTCCTCTACCTCTAATACAACTATTTTAAATCGTTTAACATAGTCCTTGAATCTCTCAGTTTCCTTTCGATGAATAGTGAAGAGGTGGGATGCGTTCTTTTTCTTGACCCGACAGCTAATGAAGTTGGAAATGAAGAGCCTGCTTAGGTCGCCAAACGAGTCAATGGTTCTTGGAGGTAGCTTTTTGAACGATGACCTCACCGACCCCTTCAAAGTAGCGGAGAAAACTTTACACATTACCTTGTCAGAGTATCCTTAGAGTGACATCAAGCTTTTGTACGAATTCAGATGGTCCATAGGATCCGTCTTTCCTTCATATACCCCGTGCTGAATAGGCAACTTGAATACGGAGGAGACTTTGGTTTTCATCACCCTTTCTATAAACGGAGGTTCAATCTGCTTGATCAATGTATCCACGATGATTGGAGCATTTGTACAAGTGTTGATGGCGTCAATTTGAGCATCCAAGGCCTTGATTTTTTGGGTAATAGATCTATCTCGATGCCTGGGAGTTCAGTCATTTTGGCGAGATGACCTTTAGCATCTCCTGTTCTCCTCGCCCTCTACTTTGGGAGTTCGACTGGATGACCGAGACTCTAATGAGGCAGGGCTTTGCTCTCGCCGAGGACTCTATGATCGACGCTACCAATTCCTATTTGGACATGCCCGGCCTGTAGTTCAGTGACTTCGAGACTCGTCGTTGCCCGATCATCGAGAACGATGAGATTGTTCAGCTTCCGGAATAGGTGCTACAATGGGAGGGGGCGGATTTTCATGGCAAGGTGTTGTATCAGGTAGGCGTTGTTCTCGTTCATAATTCTTATCTGCTTGGCGATCCCATGCATCTCACGATGGAAGCCATCAAGACCTAGAGCTTGACTATTACTTGCCATAGGATGAGCTCGGTTGTTTAGAGGGCTACTGGTGCTTGGTCGAGCTAGTAAATAGTTGTGCAGGTGCATAGAAAATTGAGAATTGTCGTTCCCACAGATGGTGTCAAACTGTTGTGGTAAAAAACTGGGAAAGCAACCAACAGTCAAAATTGCTCTTTTACCTCGGTACTGGACTTCGGCAACAACTCACGCAACCTGCGCAGATGAACAAATGTAACCGGTCAGGGCGAGGCCGCTCAAAACTCCTCTGGCGTGCGAATCAAACCAAGATGAATATAAGCTAAGCAATGAGAAAGTAGAGTTACTAGTGCGTGTATGCAAGAGTTAAATCATACGTTTCAATGATGGGGGAACGACCTTTTTATAGTTGGAGAATGGAGAGTTGTGCGAGAAGATTACGGTGAGATCCTCGGGTGGCTAATTATGGAAGGAGATTCCATAATCATCAGAGATAAAATAGGATATGCCATTTGGAGAACAACCCGTGATTATAGGTGGCTGGATGGAGAAGGAGTCTCATAGAGGTGGAGTCCTGGAAATTAAATCCTCATGGAGATGGTCTTTGGTTAGGCGAAGTAATCATCCTCGCCCCATGGCCCATTAATCAATTGGGTGAATTGGGCGATTCATAAATGAGTTATGTATCAAATGGGTTGATGACCCATTAATGAACCATTGGGTTGATGACCCATTAATGAACCATTTAATAATGTGATTATAACACAAACTCAACCCAATCCCTTCATTTAAAGTTAAACCTAACCCGCTCCATTAACCTAATTATATATTTATTACCCTCACCCACAGCATGTTTTAATTTACTTTCTTATTTTTTTCAGCGTTAAAAAACCTATTTTATTTTATTTGGAAAAAAAGGAAATTCTTGAAAAACAAATGAAAAAAAAAAACAGTTTTCTTCAAAGTAAAAACAGAAACAATTTTCTGTTAAAAAAATAAAAAAAGCAGAAATAATTTTCTGTTAAAAATAAACTATTTTTTGTTAAAAAAAACTGTTTCCAATTTCAGAAGCTGTTTTAAAAAAAACTGTTTGAAGAAAAAAAAATGCTGTTAAAAAAATTCAAAAAATTATTTTCTATTAAAAAGATTGTTCTAAAAAACTGTTTTTAAAACTATTTTATGTTAAAAAAAACTTTTTGAAAAAAAAAAAAAATTTTTCAACTAAAAAATTGATCTCAAAAGCAATTTTATGTTAAAAAACATTTTTAGAAATAGTTTTCTCCAAAATAAAAACAATAAACATTTCTTTTAAAAAAACTAAAAAACTTATTTTTTATTTTTTTTAAAAAGCTAAAGAAAATGTATTTTCTGTTTTTGGTTTTGAAAATAAACAGAAAAAATCTATTTTTAAAAACAGTTTTTTCTAAAATAAAAAAATGATGCAAATGCCATAGCAGAAGACTAGTTGGAGACCTAGATGTGTCGTTATGACTGCGTGGTCGATAAACTTTAATTGACCGTAATTTTTGTTGTGTAACTTCGTTTTTCTATTATAATATATTTTCGAAAGGCTAGCGACGAGACGAATGTCCAGGAAAACGCGAAAATCTAAGTATGACTTTTGGTTTAGTGTTTTGGACTTATTTTTTTAGTTTTTTCGTAAGGTTTTCTTTTAATCCGGTTTGTTCCGCGGCCTAGGGTTTCGTGCAGCATATTATACTCTTATTTGTGATATTTTCAAGAGGTTTGGAGAGATTATTATAGTTTATGTGCAAGTTTGCAATGTTTACCCCAATCGTTCGGTATTCTTTCGAATCAACGAACGTTTGATGCCTCATTGCTTGGTATTCACTTGGATCAATAGGTTTAGGAAAGAAATCCAAATCGGAATTCTTCGAAATCAACGTCTAGGGTTTGGTTATTGGTTCCTTGTACGTATCTACTGCATCAAAAAATAAAAATAATTTTTAATTAGAAAAAAAAGAGAAGTAATTTTTCATGAGTTATGAGTAAAGTGGGCTAAGATGAAATGGCTCTTCTTTGGGTTAGGTAAGTTGGGTTGGCTTATTGAGTTTAATGGGTTGAGCCATTCATATATAGCTCATCCTAAATGGGTTGGATTGTGTTTTAATTTTAGTGGGTGGGTTCATGGGTTTGAATCAAAATTATCACTTAACGAAATTAACTGGTTTCCGTTCAAATGCATTGAAACCATGTCTATAGGATTTTTCTTTTTTAAAGCCTTAACCAAACCATTCACATTTCAAAATGGTATTGAAATTTGGTTTATAAACAAATACAAAACTCAAACTCTCTAATTTGTCTTTTAATTGGTTTGATTAAGGTTTTGAAATGCAGGTAGCACTATACGAAATTATTTCTGTGTATTTTGGACGAGAATCAGTTGGTTCCGTTAGCCCTATGTAATTGAAAATTAACAGATGATTAAATTGTTACTGGATTAAAACTATAAGGTTTGATTTGTTATAATTGAAACTATAAGGCTTAATTTTTTTCCATGGTCTAGTTCTGGAGTTTTTTTTTGTAATTTTTCCCAGAAACAAAAACAAAAACAAAAACGCTTATAGCAAGTTTTTGCCAAGCCATGTGAACGTCAAGGTATTATGATTGACTAGAGTGCGGTTTGATTTGTTATAATTGAAACTATAAGGCTTAATTTTTTTCCATGGTCGAATCCTGGAGTTTTTTTTTGTAATTTTTCCCAAAAAACAAAAACAAAAACAAAAACTAAAACTAAAACTAAAACAGGCTTATAGCAAGTTTTTGCCAAGCCATGTGAACGTCAAGGTATTATGATTGACTAGAGTGCTCGAAACACCTCCTTCGCGTTTCACATAAGAAAAGGGAAATGTAAAGAACAAACCCATCTCTTCGTCCCATATAAAGTAATTGTCTCAAAAACAGTCAATTTTAGGTAGAATTTAGCAGTACTGTGCAGACGATAAACAACAGTAGACCAACATTGCTTGCGCTCAACGATTGTATGCAGTTCGGCAATTCTTTTAACTTTCAGTCTTCCAAACTACATGCAGCCATGCATATGCCAATATATAGTGACGACTCATTACTTTTGGAGGCCTAAAACGAACTTATTTGGGGAGGTCCTCCGTATTTTTTGCATAATAAAATTTTTCAACACATAGTCTTCATAAAAAACCATAACAAAATATTTATCATTGCACAATTTAAACACATTGTCATCCAAAAATAAACAATCATTACAATATTCTGAAATCGATCATTTGAACATTACTCTTCTCGCACTTTTTGCTGCAAATGTACTAATTAAGTCTTCATAATCAAGTGTCTTCACTGTATTCTTCTCTATGGATAATATAACCAATCCATTTAATCTTTCTTGAAGTATGGTTGACCGAAGATAAGTTTAGATCAATTTCAACTTTGAAAAAATGCTTTCCCCGTATGCAACAGTAACTAATATAGTCAACAATATTCTATAGGCAATCCAGGTATTCGGGAAACAACCATCAATTGTTTTCAAGTAATTGAGCACATCAACTAGCTTTCTTGTATCTTTTGATAAAATATTTTTCAAGACTTTTAATTCTGAAAATAAATCACTCCCATTAATATCAGAAAGGCCACCACATTTCAAAAGATCCTCAAGATTGTCACAAGAGGACATCAAAACTTCATTCCCGAAAAAATTCAAATGCTTCAAATTAAACAAAAATTCAAAAGACTTCTCATATATTTGAAATTGTTCGAACATGTTTCTTAGTGAAGAAAGTGCTTGATCCACAATATGTAGGAAGTAATCGACTCGAAATATCTCCTGAGCTGAGTGAGTCACCTCTTCACTAACATTCTCATCAAATTATTTCTTTCTACACTGGACACACTTCTCATGAAATATTGGTTCAATTTTCATTTCACTTGCAATCTCTTTAGCTATATATTTGTATAGGAGTCCTATATGTATTAGGGACCCCTATTTTTTCACATTTTCGGGCCCCCCGAAGCGGCGGCTTCATCGGCTTATGCAATGAGCCGGCTCTGCCAATATAAAAGCAATCGCACCAAAGAACATACATGAGATGCTGAACCAAACATTTGCCTACTCGTAAATGATCATATCACATTGTTCAATAAACACCCAAGTTTACTTCAGCAAAGATTGAAGGATTTGAATTATCACAAGTAACCTTCACCTCCGAATTCTCGAAACCTTAGAAACTCATGCCAATAGAACTCATCAAAAGATAAGAGATTTTCTGGTAAGACGGAGGAAATAATCAGCACGTAAATCCCGTCGATAGTATACCAGAATATATGGTTTAAAGGTACTAAACCTGGCTTGATAGGCAATAGTCTTGAACACATGTCAACACAATCAGGGTGCAAACCTGAAAGGATGAGCTCGGAAAATGGAAGACACGAACATGACTGGATATTCTGGATCAGCTGAAATCCAAAAATAGTTGTGGAGGTGGCTGCTCTACCTGAACATTACTTCTACCATGATATGACGGGTAACCGTGAAGAAGTTCGAAAAGTATCAAACCAATACTCCACATTTCGACCTACAAAAAACCTTAAGTTTAGTTTCATTTTATCCCTTTATATTATAAAGGGATTGCCCCATTTGGAATGAACGCTTTGTTGAAGCTTCCTGCAGCTTTTTTTTCCCCGAAAAATGTCACTTATTATAATTTTCCTGAGTTTACACTGCAGTAAACAAGTACATTCAAAGAGTTCCCAAGGACTAAAGACTACTATCATCCTTCCACCTATATGCAAGTTATTACATATATTGCAGATTTGTTTCTATTTTATGTTCATGACTAATTTGGATCTGATGGTAAAACATATCATGCAGATTTTTTTACGTTTGATATTTGACAGGTACAGTAAAATACCCAAAAAAAATTCAAGTCAAAAACTACCATTTTTTAGCCTGAACTTACCTATAAATGCCCCCTTCTCTTCATAATTCACATTGAAAAATCTTAGAAAACCCTGAAATTCTTGAGGGAGAAGAGAGAGAAAAATAACATAGAAAAAAAGAGATATTAGAGAGAAAAAAAAGTAATAAAAAATATTGTGATATATAGAGAAAAAGAATGTTTTTGAGTTGGGTTCTTTCATATAAAGAACACATCCAAGGAATTCAAAGAAGATCATCCGAAATTCAATCCTGAGGGTAATCCGAAGCGATCCAACAATGTGTTGGGAAAAAATTCGGTCCCACCCACAACTAAAGCACACAAATTAAAATATACAAAATAAAAAAGATAACACAAGATATACGTTGTTCGGCACCAGTTTACTTACATCCACGGGAGAAAAAAAAATCCACTAACATGAGTGATTACAATGAGAAAATAAAAATACTCAACCTAGATCCCTAGCTCACTTTGTATTTTATTTTCCTCTCTTACATTTCTCACATTTCTGTTTTCACTCTTTCTCTCCTCTTTTCCCACACCAAATACATAGCCTATACAAGAGGGTTTATATAGGTATCAAAAAATACAAATTTTGAGAAACAATTAACTTAGCCATTGAAGGCTTTCCTTGGGAGCTCAAAAACTCTTACTTTGGGAAGAAACAAATCAGCATTGGGAGAGAGCATCCCTTGGGAACAAGTTGGTGAAACTATTGAATCAAAATTAAGTCAACTTTTCAACAATCTCCACCTCCATTTGACCTTTGATTATTTCATTAATCATTCACATGGGTGAACCCCAACAATCACCCCCTCTACTCTTACGACATAATTGTTTGCACTCACCCCCTTCACGGGGGTGCCCTGCACTCCCTTATCGGGAGCTCCGAAAAAAATGTCGCTGATCAAATTTGATGCAAAAGATACCTTTTTTATAATGAATCTTTGTCAACCTTTTCAATCTTCTCACATGAAGTATTTTCAATCATCAATTTATGCCCTTGTTTCTCAATGATACTTTGCAAATTCTGAGTTTTGCTTGTTTGCACCTTCATATGCCATCTTTGTGAAACCCGATAGCTCTATTTATTTTTCATCTTCTGCACGTTGCTTGCTTAATATTTGACAGTTACACCCCTTGCCTTAACACTCCCCTCAAGCTTGTACAGATTTCCATTTCTTTTCCCTTGTAACACCACATTGTCTTCCTTTAAGACTTTGAGGACTCCATCTTCGGATGAGAACCAACAACCTTTCAAATCCAACATCTCTAGTGATATCAAATTCCTTCTCAAGCCTGGCACATGTCGAACTCCAGTCAATGTATGAAATTTTCCATCAAGAATACAGAACAGTTGATTCGAATCATAGATTGATAATTGTTGGGTGGATTTCCCCTCACGTTATGTTATTGCGCTTATAAATTGTTTATCTTAATCGTTATGTGGCGCAAGTGGATTGAATTATTTTGTAGGACTAAAAGAAGCTTAGAGGATACTTGAAAAGGACATAATCTTATGAAAGGATGGTTTACAAGTCAATAGGCCAAAGATTTGCGGTACAACCGGTTGAGAGAATCCCAAACGTTCGAGAGAAAAGCTTTACTAGTCGGGAGACCAACAGGAAGACAAGTCCAACCGGTCCAACCAAAAAGCCCTACCAGTCAGAGAAGGTTAGGGAAAAGCCCTACCAGTGCACGGGTAAGACGATTTGGATATTGTGCGAAGCACTAACTTCGTTGGTTTATGATGCGAAGCACCATAGCATAGCCCCTTTAGATCCAATCATATTTAATACTTTAAATATATTTCTATATATAAAGAAGGAAAACTTTTCTTATCTAATCAATGTGGAACAAATCCCACATAGAAAGAATGAGGATTCTAAAGGAACAAGGAAGCTTTACAAAAAACCCCAAAAATTAACACCATTAATATTTTAAAAATCTCTAACAATCCCCCATCATTTTTGAAATACAAAAGAAATATTCAAAGTTCTCTTACATAGAATTATGCATACATGAATAGTGTCTCATGACTTCAACCACTCACTTAGTGAAAACATTTCAAAACTAATCAGGGCAACATAATAGACGCATCTTTGAACTAGCAGTTCTCTAGCGATTAATCAGAGATGGCTCCTACACAATCCTTTAACATTTGCATGAACTCGCACCCATGCTACGCGCGCGCATGCGGGCGTGTGGCAATGGGTTGTGTGGCTGCAATGTGGCGCTTTGATGGTGCACTTTGCACTTGGAGCCTTGTAGGCGCCCTTTCTTATTGTAACTTGGTGACAAGTGGCAGTGACATGACATTTGCGTGGCGGTCGAATTAATTGACTGTTGGTAGTGATGTGTCACATGCGTGGCGTAAGGAGTGAGATGGTTAGAAGAGTTGGTGATCTCAACCGTTGATCGTAACAGTGTGATCGGACGGATATAGATGAATCGAAAGGTTGTGACCATGCGGATTGATCCAACAGTTACAACTAATCGCGAATGGTTGTGATTGAAGGGGTGCGTAGTAGCCTATAAATAGACTACCCCTTAGACCATTTTCACAACAAAAAATCATAAAAACAAAGAAAGATTACTTCCATTCTATTTTGAGCATTTATTTTGAGATTTTTTTATTCTGCAAAAATAAAATCTTAGGGGTTCTTGGTTTTCTTTTTATAAGTTATGCAGATATTCTGACTATTTTTGTTTGTGCAAACAAGGACAGTAAAAAATAAGAGTTCAAGCTTCATTGTATCTTGAATGCAGATTTGTTGTAACCCATGCACACTATTTGGTGGGGGCAAATACTTTCTTTAGGAAAGTGACGTAGTAATGCTCCTTGAAGTATAAAGTATTTACTGTGTTTGAAGACACTGCTATACCAATAAATTTCAAAAACTACAGTCACTTCATGATTCCAATAGAGCCATATTTTCTCATCTACCTCTGGATTATCCAATGAAAATTTGAAACCAATTTTGTTGGAGAATTCTGATGCTTATTAACATGGTGAAGAGGTTCAAGAATAGCAATCAACGATATTATACATCTTTACAAGCTTGGAAACCCTCCTTGATTTGACAACTTATGCCATTAATCATGGCTAACAATGGAATGGAATAAGTTTAAGAAGAACGAGCCCATGCTTTAGTAACCCTTCTGGAGCTTTTCAAGTTTCATTCTTGTTCTTTGACAGATGTATCTGGCTTCTCCTTATAAGATTCAGAAGCTTTAGATAACACTTGAGAGAATTCCTTACACATGATCAAAAATTCATGAAAACAAAGAAGATTTGCTTCTCTCATAGGTTCAGAGTCCGATGAGTATCCCTTAGTCTGATCAGCTTTTCCTTTGGAACGTTAGCATCATCTTTGGATTTTAGTAAAACAAGGGATATATTAGACTCCACAGTGTTTATGAGTTCAAATCAGGATGAGAATTAATAGGCATAATAGGCTAAATACCAGAATTATCAACATTGGAATTGTTAGCAACCAGAGATAAGTCAGTGGCTTCTACTATTACCTACTTAGGCATTCCTCAATTTGCTTTGGCCTTTAGTACACTTTCCAGCCTTGAGATTGGGCTTGTCATTTTTCTTATGAAAATAGTTCTATCGAGTACTATGATCCTGCCCCTGCTTCTCTCAGCCTTGGAAAGCACCTTCTGACATAAGTAGTTTCAGGGATGGTTTTGGTCATGGACACAGGTTGATTGCTTAAGCCAACCGAGTCAGCACTCATCAGAGGCTTTCTATCAGATAAGACTATTGTCAAGAAGTTGTTTCCCGTTATTTGTTACTACTGATTAGTTTATCCTATTAGACAAGCCAATGTTTTCTTAGTTTCCTTCGGTGGATTGTCCTTTTTTTTCTATATCGTAGACAGATGGAATAGAGATCTCATGGATTCACGAGACAGGGGTTTTCTCAAATTTACTGAGTAAAGGCTTACCGTCAAGATATTTGTTGAACCATAAATGCTTGATTGATCCAATGTTAAGTTCAATAAGTGTGCTTTCCGTAAGGTTGAGGCAAATTAAAGCTCGGAACTAGACAATCCATCGTTGATTGACTTGGGGGGGTGGGCAATCACTTATAGTGATCCTCTTAATAATGTATGAAGCTCTCTTCTAGATTGATCTAGCTCTCTTTTATTTTCATATAAATCAAACTCTCAATAAATGAACAAAGGATTGAAGTCTTGAATGCAAGTGATTGTAGAAATTTAAGGCACTTCAATACCATCTCAACAACCCAGGGGTTGAATTTATAAGCCAAAAGTTGATTATAGACGTTGTATCATTAAATGCTTCTAATCTAACCGTTCTGATTTAATCCCAGCCATTGGATCTTGATTTGGACGTGTAGGATCAATTTTTTCAAACTTCGGTTGACCAAACTTAAACTTCAATCGTAGTTGAGCTAAATTTCTTGTGGCTTGGATACTCTGTCTACTGAGGGATTTACAACTTCGGTCGAGGGCTTTTCCACTTTCGGTCGACCGAACTTGAACTTCAGTCATCAGTGTTTTTCAGATCTAGAGAGCAATTTGTTTGCTCTGTTTCAACTTTGGATGTGCTTTTTTTTAACTTCGGTCAACCGAATGTAAACTTCGGTCGTTGTTGAACTGTATTTCCAGTAAACACCTTTTGTCCTCTATTTTATTTTTGGTTGTGGCTTCTTTAACTTCGGTCGATCGAATGTGAACTTCAGTTGTACTTGAGCTATATTATCGAGTGATCAATCTATCAAGAAATTTTGTCTATTGCAGTTTGGCTATGTTTCATTAAACTTCGGCCAACATGTTTGGTCAACTAAACTTGTGACAGCAGCACCCTTTTGTGCTGTTTCTTAATTAGTTTATGCCGTTGACTATCTGATTTGAGTTTAAGTGTTGAACTAACTCTTCTACCACTTTTGTATGCATGATAACATTGAATATGACTTGTGGAGGTTTACGAATCTTTCTTTAAACATGTGTAAGCTTCTCTTTGAGACCACTGTTGTTTTCTTTTATGAGAGTGAACTAGTTGACTTAGTTCTTGCAATTCTAATTTGTTTTATCAATTTATGTAAGTGCTTTTATCTTAATTCGTTTTATCAATTTATATAAGTGTTTTTATCTTAAAACAACCTTGTTCACGACTGTGTTGAGTTTGACAAGTGTGAATTCATTTTTTCTTTCTAAATACGATTTTCATCAAAAGTTCAGATTAGACTTAGCTTAATCATGAAAATCAAATAAATCTTTATTTTAATAATCTTCCCCTTTTTGATGATGACACAACTTATTTTTGAAAATCGTTGTTTTGTTTTAAAGTTTATAAGCTCCCCTTTACTCAAGTTTCCCCTATCTATATGCTTAATTAAATTGTTCTATGTTTCAACATTCTAAACCTATTTTATAATCTTAGAGTCAAGGCAGACTTAGTAAGCATATCAAGAAGATTAGCAATATGGCATATGTATTAACACTCATGGCATCAAGGCATATATAAGGAGCATATCAAAAGCCATGATCTATTAAAAACCAAATAGATAGATTAAAAAACAAACCAATTTTTTTAACATGAGAACTTAAAACAAAATGATTAGAAATTATTTAAACAACTAAACTAAAAACACTAAAGCCAAAGACTAAATCTCTAAATTCTCCCCCTTTGGGGCATCATCAATAAGGAGGAGGCCTAAGAGGCCGGTATGAGGAGCTAGGAGCGCCGGACGGTGATGGAGGACCATGAGATGATGATGATGGATTTGGTGGTGGAGGCAAATCAGCTGGTGGTGGAGTTGGATGAGTCGTGAACCATAGATACTCAAGCTAAGTCTCGATGTTTGTTATCCTCTTGTGGTGTTGCTGATCAAAATCGATTTGCTACTCATATAGATTCTCATATAGATCACTGAGCCTATCGATGTATCTTTCTTGCTTCTCTTGGCGCTAAACTATTTGCTCAAATTATTTTGCTTGCTTCTTTTGGCGCTGCTCCATTCGCTCCATTACTGCATTTAACTTTCCAAAGTATTCAAGAAACCATGCCAGAGGCCCTTCTTGCGAAGGTTGCCTTTCATGCATAGGATGCTCCTCTTGCATTGTTTCTTCCTCTTGCCATGGGAGTTGGAGATCTTTAGCAATTTTTTCCTCATGGGTTTCTTCGACTTGAGGTGGGACTTCCCCAAAATACTCTTCAGTCTCCATGGCATGGTGACTGCTTTCTTCTTTTCCCTCTTCTTCCCACTCGGTGGAATCGATACTAATTCCCAGCTTTATCATATGCATGGAGAACCCTTTAGCTATATACTCATTGAGTTGTCTGCTAAATTTGACTCTAAAGTGCTTAAAAACCTTAGTCATAAGAGCACCATAAGGTAGGGCTCGACTACTATGGTTTCTCACATTAGCTATCTCTTTTAGTATTATGTAGTTCAAGTTCAAAGGCTCATCTATCGCAACTCTATAAATTATGAAGGCGTCCATGTTTGTCACCTGATTGTAATGTCCCTTCTTGGGAATTATATTGTGTGCGATATACCTATGGAACAATCTAAATTCCTTTTCAGCTCTTTGGTTTAGGTGACCCCTATCACTCAATTCTTAGAGACCACCTAATTCATGTGTTTCTTGTTTACATACTTATCAAGCTGGCTTGGCTTGTTGATAAAGATAAATCCCCAGCATTAGCAATCCCCATGATATCAGATAAGATCGTGAGATTTAGGACTATGTCTTTTCCTCTAACC
>BRYF01000007.1:13937432-13942432 GCA_030159135.1 Actinidia polygama
GTTAGCCCCACAAGCTGGGCTAGCATGGCTTTCAGACTAGATCAAACCCAGCCCGCCACCTTCGTGGGCTGAACTTAGCATGGACCGATCCCGCCCAAACTTGTGACCAAATATGATCGGGCCAGACCAATTCGGCCCAATTTACACCTCTAATGCAACCTAACTAATCTTTACCATAATCCTAAATCTGATTCACTTGAATAACCTATCTATTCATGTGAAACCTAAAATTTATTGATCATTACAAGAATTCAAAATGTATCGATTAATGCCAATAATCAATTCATCTACAAATCTCAAAAAAGAATCTGATTATAAGAAAATCAAAATAACAAAACATCCAAAACAAAATTATAGATTGCTTCGATTGAAAAGTATGTAGCAATATCATAAACTGATAGATTATTTATAAATGGTAATCTAGCACAAATTCAACTATTCAAAAAAACCTGACAAATTTTAATGATGAAAAGCTAAGTAACAGAAAATAAAATATAGATACATTATTTCCCACACTTTTTATGAACAAACAAAGTTTCTTCCAGGAGCCGGAACTTCACTCCGACAATTGTTTACACCAGGAGGTCATAAAATGCCGGGAATGATTGTCAGCAATAATTACCGGCAAATCAAAAACGCCGCTAATACTCCTGACCCAGATAGAGACAGCATTTGTAACAAACGCCAAAAGAAATGCGTGGATGACCTTTTGCGGCGATTTGTTTGATTTTTCCAACGTTCTAAATGCCAATAAAACTCCCTTTTCAATTTAACTTTACTGCACCATACATGTTCAGTTTGAAAATTTTGATTTTGGGGAATCCATTGGACCCATTTCAATTCTTTCGATTTCCTATAATTGACTTATCGCCTAAGAATTGCCATTCGGTGGCTAGGGCTAGAGCTCTAGCACATAATTGGTCATTGTTGGTGGGCGTTGTTTGGGTCAAATATCTGTGGATAATTCCAGTAGTGCATATCATATATTGATGGAAATGGTCACTACTGGCGGGAATCTACACGTTTCTTCATATGTATCCACAGTACCACGAATGAATATCATCATCATAATTGACACTAGACATTTTTACATGTTATTGTGAGAAAAGTATACATAGAAAATATTTATAAGAACAAATAAAAGTAACAGGAAGTGACTTCTAAACTAATTTCCTTGACAAGGGAATTGTTTGATAATTTAATTAAGCATTTAATAATGAATGTAGTAAGTGAAAATGAATTAAGTTTATTTAATAACTATTTTTTAGATCACTTAAAAAATTAAATGCCTCTTAAAATCTTAGTATAAAAGTTACAAAAATTTTACTGAATTTTTTGGAAATCAATATGACCACTACCAACCCAACCTCCACCGGCACTACCATGCTCACACCAACTTTTCTGCCACAGCCACTACTACTGTGAGCACCACCATCCCTCCACCTCCACCTCCACCTCCACCTCTACCTCCACCACCATTCCACCAGTGCAGCCATGATCCACCTCCATTAACATGCCACCATTGCAACCACCGTAACCATATTACCACCGCTTATCTACCTTTATGTAATGCCCCGACCTTCTAAATGCTTGTTAATATCATAATTGTGCATAAATATGTGTTAAATATGGTTATTGAATGATTTTAATAGCCTAGGACTTGCACTAATTTGATAACTAAGTTTAGAAATTCGAAATTTTAGGCTAATTTTATATATATTGTTTCACATGTGAATTCTCTGAGATTTTCCATTTCTTTGCAATAGGCACTTTACAGCTGTTAGATTGCTGTAAACTCAGTACTTGCCTAGTGTTTGGACTGCACTTGCGAGTGTTTAAACTAGTGAGGCTGAGTGTGAGAGAGAAGGTGAGAAAGAAAGGAAATTGTGGGAGAGAGAAAGGAAGCTTAAGTGAAGATTATTTTGGGAGTAAGAATTTTCTTTTTAACCCTAGTTTTATACCATAAGAATTTATTATAATTTTTGCATGCATTTACATGTAATGTTCTGATCAGTTTTTAGTTAAAAATTCATATCTTTTTGAATTTACTTATGAAATTATCACCATTAGAAACTAGACTTCGATCTTCAATTTAGGCACAAATTTGACGCTATTTGGTTTAAAATAAGAGAGATCTAATTGTTTAAACTAGGGTATAAATTCTGCTCGGGAAAAATAAAAACAGTAGGTTTGATGATTTTTATAACATTATTTCGGATGTTTTTAGTTATGAAATAATTTCTTAAGATGTCCATATGTCTCTGATATATTTTTGAAAATTTTCATATGATTAATAATTTTCTGGATTTTTATAAAATTTATAAACCGAGCTGCTGTTAGCAAATCTGTGCAGAAAATTACTGCAGTATTAATCCGAATTATTAATTTTTAAAAATACTTTTTTGTATTGGAAAATTATGAAATTTATTATGTTATACCCATGCATGTCTAGTTATTCTATGATTAATTTAATAAGATTTGGACGAGTGTTTAATTTTCGAAAATTATTGAACAGCGACATTGTTGAATTGTCTTTTATATTTTTCTGTATTTCAATGCATTATTTGTTAGCATGGATTGAATGTGAATCTCATTGGACATTACATTATTTATATTTTAGGTGAGAGTAGAAGGAAGCGTGTGTCTAGTAGGCCGCCAAAATAGAAGATTGACGTTTGTATCGAATTTCTGATTTGTTAATGTGAGAGTGTATAATTTTATAATGGTTTAAATTACTTGTGTTCTTTCTTTTTACACATCTCAACTTTTATGTTTTCTACCTATAAAGATGGTTTATTTAATATTGAAAATCTTGAGTAAGTCATTGTCTATGGTGGATCAATTGATATTTATCAATCGACATTCTTATACCTTTTGTACTAAATTATTAGTCTGAAAGCTTTATTGTTGTGCTTGCATTGATTATTTGGCAAACTTGATTGTTGTTTGCTTGGTGAGCTTGGTTGTTGCTAATATTTTTGGTTGATTACTAATCTAACTAGGTAGTACCTACCATTGGTGATAAAAAATGACCCTCCTTACAACTACTACGTATGAGTCTATGGCTGATGTAATGATATCATCATAACTCTCAAGTCGTGAGGTTAAACGATCCCTTTGTCACTTTTGGTAAAATGATAAGTTATTACTTTATGGAAGAGATGGTTGTTGTAGAGAAATTATCTTTTATGCTTGGATGAGATTTATTTTCATGTTTGGAGAAATTATTTACAAATACGGGATTTGCTTTATTATGGAGAAAGTTGATAGTTATCATTTTTTATAACTTATTTGAGAATACTGGTTATTTTAAATGATTTGATCCATCTAAACTTGTGTATAAAATTTTCTTTCCATTATGATTCTATTTTACACTCTCCTCTTCCTCTTACCTATTTGGTTGCATATTTTGATTAGAGATAAAAGCCGGTCCAGTACAGTATCTTTTAGGATGTTAACAAGGTAGTGGTTTAGTTTTTGAGAGTTGTGTGTATATAGTTATACTTTTGGATTGTACATTAAACTTGTTTTGTTTATGAATCATTGCATTAAATTTGTTTAGCTGTGGAGGGTTGCACGTATTTTACTTCTAAAGTATAGTTGCAGTATGAAAGGATTTCAGGTTGAGATGTGAGTTGTGTTTTGAGTTGATATTATAGTATGTGCTAGTTTATATTTTATTTGACAGGTGTATTTGTTGTATAGTGAACTGGTTGTGATATGTCAGGTCAATTTGTGTAGGCCCGGGTCTTGCCAGATTGGGTGTGACACTTTACCTCCACACCACCACCACCATTACCCTCCACCACCACTACTACCGTTGTCGCAACTACACCCCTATCCATTCCACCACCACATTACAATCAACCTCCACTAATACAACCACCATCCCTCTACTACCACTACCACAATAATCACTACCCTCCACCTCCACCACCACCACCACCACCACTACTGTACTACTTTGCTTCTTTCACATTTCACCATCACACTACCACCGCCTATCTAGCACCATGCCAAGCCACGACCCTCCACTTTTTCCACAATTCGACCACATTCCTCTACATTCAATACCACCACCACGACTCGTTGCTTCTTCCACAATTCCACCACCACGCTCTATTACTACAACCACCATTCATCACCACCACCATCCCTCTACTTCTAATAACAACCCCCCTTCACCTCTACTACCATTCTACCACCATCACGACTTCTATACCTCCACCACATTACCCCCTTAACCACCACAAAAATTACCATCACTTTGTCACTACCACAATCACCACCATTGTTAGCTAGAAAGCAACTATAAAGGGAGTAAAATAGGTTTGCTACACTTAATGACCAATTAAAATTTAATCAATTAACCTAATATGCAATTCTACTTAAACACATATATAGATAAACAAACCGTGCCAACGTCCACTTTTTCAAGACCTCCTTGGGATTTCACTATCTTCAACAAGTTTGCGGGTGCTTTCCAAATCTTTACACACTAGAGCACCTCTAGTATTCATGAGTCTTCTACTCTTGGATCCTTCACAATCACTCTAAGTGCTCAATAAGTTTACAATGAATGAAGTGTTTATAGCTCACCCACTCTAGATCGAATGATAAGTACAATGAAAGCTTTCCTTTATAGAGTGATACAAATTTTTATTTGTTTTTGATCTCAATCAAAAACTCACAAT
This sequence comes from Actinidia polygama, assembly GCA_030159135.1. NCBI lineage: Eukaryota > Viridiplantae > Streptophyta > Magnoliopsida > Ericales > Actinidiaceae > Actinidia > Actinidia polygama. Next base: position 13,942,127 of record BRYF01000007.1, read on the forward strand.
GAATGCTCAAGGATTGAAGTATTAAATGCTATGAAGAAGACAAGTTTAGAACACTTCAATGCAATCTCAACAACTCCCAGGGTTGATTTTAAAGGCCCAAATATGAAAAGAGTTGTTGCAGTAATAAATGCACTGAACTAGCCATTTTGTTTTAATCTCAATTGTTGGATATGTGATTTTGACGTGCCAGATGTAAAATTCAAACTTCGGTCGTGAACTTTGGTCTACCGAAGTTAAAGTTCGGTCGTGATTAGCTTGCATTTCCAATGGCTTGGCTTAGTGCTCTGTTTTACTTTTCTAAGGTTC
>BRYF01000007.1:13962432-13967432 GCA_030159135.1 Actinidia polygama
TCCCAAATCTCAACATGAGGGGACTAGCAATCAGTCTGAAGGGCGTTCTTTTAAGAAGCCAAAAAGTTCTGCTACACAGCAGCAGTATCTAGTGAGGTCTTTACCCGCCACTTCTATAGTATCATCTGGCCAGACTTCTCGGGGAGGGCCGACTTGTTTTGGTTGTCACCAGTTTGGTCACCGGGTTGTGGACTGTCCTCTGAAAGGGCAGTTGAGGCAGTCGCAACCAAGGACACAGTCACACAATCAGGCACAAGATCGAACACAGACTAGGGGACCACCCACTTGTTTTCAATGTGGTCAAATTGGGCATATCATGAGACAGTGCACTCATATGGGGAACAATCAAGGAGCTATGGGATCGCAACAACCTATACGATCGGTTCAGGCCTCGAGGGCCATTCCATCAAATACATCAGCACAGACTTCATATCAGTCCGGACCACAAGCTATAACTCAACAAGGTCAAAGAACCCAGGGGCGGGTTTACGCTATGACTTCAACAGCAGGACCATCGGGGACAGCAGGACAACAGGAGCAGCAGTTGGATACCTCTGTAGTACGAGGTACTTTTCTTGTGTTTAATTTGTGGGCTCGTGTTCTCATAGACACGGGAGCATCACATTCATTCATCGCATCATCTTTTGCTTTGGCATTGGGATTGGAGGTTGAAGTATTAGATTTAGTACTTACGTTAGACACTCCAGTTGGAGGTAGGACAACTTTGAGAAAAGTTTGTAAATCTTGCGAGATTGAAATTAGTGATTGACGTTTTGTGTTCGACCTTATCGTGCTAGATATGACTAGTTTCAACGTGATACTTGGTATGGATTGGTTGACTGGCTATCGAGCCACAATAGATTGCGTCCAGCATAGGGTTACCTTTTGTACCCCGGAGGGAGATCGTTTTTATTTTATGGGAGATCGGGGGTATGGTTTCGTTCTATCATCTACCAATGTGCGTAGACAAGGGGAGTTGTATTTCCTTTTCTCGGCTCGTTTAGTCGACGAGGGTAGCGAAATTAATGTGGCATTGCCACCGGTGGTTTGCGTCTTTTCGAACGTCTTTCCGGAGGATTTGACGGAATTATCACCGCAACGAGAGATTGAATTCTCCATTGATCTTATACCGGGCACCGCGCCCGTTTCGGTACCACCATATCGCTTTGCACCAGCAGAGTTGCAAGAGTTGAAAATTCAGATACAAGACTTATTGGATAAGGGATTTATCCGACCTAGGGCGTCACTGTGGGGAGCTTCGGCTTTGTTTGCGAAGAAGAAGGATGGGTCGCTTAGAATGTGTGTAGATTATCGGCGTTTGAATCGTGTGATAGTAAAGAACAAGTATCCACTTCCGAGGATCGATGACTTGTTTGACCAATTGAACGGTTCGAGTTGTTTCTCGAAGATTGACTTGAGGTCAGGTTATCATCAATTGCGGATAAAGAATGAGGATATTGCGAAAACTGCTTTTCGCTCACGCTACGGTCATTATGAATTTCTTGTAATGCCGTTTGGTCTTATGAATGCGCCAGCAGCTTTCATGGATTTGATGAATCGTATCTTCAATCCATATCTTGATCGTTTCGTGGTCGTGTTCTTGGATGCCATCTTAATCTACTCGCCATCAGTTGAATCGCATGAGGAGCATTTGAGGATAGTGTTGCAGCTCTTGCGAGAGCACCGTTTGTATGCTAAGTTTAACAAATGTGAGTTCTGGTTACCTGAGGTAAAATTTTTAGGTCACGTTGTTTCTGGGAGTGGGGTAGCTGTGGATCCATCAAAGGTTGAGGCAATGATCAGTTGGGAACAACCAAAGATGGTGTTCAAAATTTGTAGTTTCTTAGGGTTAGCCGGTTATTACCGACGATTCGTAGAAGACTTTTCACGTTTAGCGGCCCCTATGATTCGACTTACGAGGAAGGGGATTCGTTTTGTTTGGAACGACGCGTGCGAGCATTCTTTTCAAGAACTTAAGAAGAGATTGACTTCGTCACCGATTCTGTTATACCCGAGCGAGGGTTGGGTTATGTCGTGTATTGCGATGCTTCACGTGATGGCTTGGGTTGCGTGTTGATGCAGTTGGGTAAAGTAATTGCATATGGATCACGTCAGTTGAAGACGCACGAGCAAAATTATCCAACTTACGACTTGGAGCTTGCGGCGATTATTTTTGCATTGAAGAGTTGGAGGCATTATTTGTACGGAGAACAGTTTGAAGTATTTTCAGACCACAAGAGCTTGAAGTATTTAATCACACAGAAGGACTTGAACTTGAGGCAGCGGCGTTGGATGGAATACATGGAGGACTACGATTTCGAGTTAAGCTATCATCCCGGAAAAGCCAATGTAGTGGCTGATGCGCTTAGTAGAAAATCTCTAAGTACTTTGGCAAGTATTTTCATTGGTGAGTGGCAAATGCTTCAAGATATCGCTGAGTACGACTTACTTCTCAGTGAGACGAGTGAGTCTGCTACGTTATTCACATTATCCGCAGAACCATCGATCATTAGTCGAGTTATTGAAGCACAACAGCAGGATGTGGAGGCTAAGACGATTTGTGACCGTATTCCTAGAGGTGTAGGATCGACAGATTGGGTTCTACATTCAGACCAAGGTTTGTACAAGTCTAGATTGTTTGTACCTTTGTCTAGTGGAGAAGACATTCTTCGTGAGTTTCATCATTCAAGACTTGCAGTTCATCCTGGAGGAACGAAGATGTACCGCGATTTGTGTCGCCAATTTTGGTGGAAGCGAATGAAGAAAGACGTTGCCTTGTTTGTTTCGAGGTGTTTGACTTCTCAACAAGTGAAAGCTGAACACCAGAAACCCGCTGGTTATTATAACCGTTACCGGTTGCAGAGTGGAAATGGGAGCATATCACGATGGACTTTGTGACGGGTTTGCCTAAGTCTTTGAGAGGGCACGACGCCGTTTGGGTTATAGTTGATCGCTTGACAAAATCCGCACACTTTCTTCCCATCCGTCTATCAAATTCGGCAGAGGATCTTGGCATTCTTTATGTTCGAGAAATCGTTAGACTTCATGGGGTTCCAGTATCTATCATTTTGGATAGAGATCCGCGTTTTACATCGCTCTTTTGGAAGGGGATGCAATCCGCTCTTGGTTCGGATTTGAGGCTTAGCACGGCGTTTCATCCTCAAACCGACGGACAGTCTGAGCGTACTATTCAAATTTTGGAGGACATGCTTCGGGCATGTGTACTTGACTTTGGGGGATCATGGGAGGATCATCTCCACTTAGTGGAATTCGCGTATAACAATAATTATCAAGCGAGCGTTGGGATGGCGCCTTTTGAGGCGTTGTACGGAAGACCTTGTAGATCACCCGTGTGTTGGACTGACGTTGGGGAAGCAGCGCTTGCGAAGTCAGATTGGGTGCGTGATACAACCGAGAAGGTAGTCTTGATTAGGAAGCGTTTTTATGGGGACATACGGTAAGGGGCTTTAGAAATGGGTCTAGTACCCGGATTCAGATCTATATAGAACTCAACCTCCCGGTCCACCAAAGAATTAGGTAATTCGTCCGGAAAAACATTGGAAAATTTCCGGACAATATGAATATCTTCTAAAGAGGGTGGGGAGACATGCGTGTTGACAACACTACATAAAAACGCTTGACTTCCTCTCCGGATCAAGCGACGTGCTTTCATAAAAGAAATGAGGTAGGGAGGAGGCACAACGCCAACTCCTTTAAAGATTAGCTCTGAATTTCCGAAGGAATGGAAAACCACTTGCTTAAGTTCACAGTCAATGAGTGCACGGTAGGAAAACAGCCAATCCATCCCCAGGATGACGTCAAAACCATGCATCTCCAATGGTATAAGGTCTACATACATGGGTACATCATTGACTCGAATTTCACAAGCATGATAGACTCACATAACATGATATCTCCAAAGGGTAATGACACTGACAACTCATATTCAAGGGTTATGGGAGAAGTATTCAAATAGTGCTCGAAAGGGTATGATACGAATGAGTGTGTAGAACCAGAATCCATAATAACGTGTGCAGGTTGACCACAAATGGATAGTATACCTGACACAACAGATGTGGTAGCTGGGATATTTCCTGGTGTGAGTGCAAAAGCTCGACCTTGCCGCGGTTGGTTATTCCTCTTTCCAGTTGGAGGCTGCTGGACAAAAGCCGACGCTGATGCTCCAGCTTCTTGAACTCTCTTCCTCGTTGGACAATCTCTGATCTGATGTCCTGTTTGGCCACACCCATAGCAAGCTCTACTTCCCATGAGACATTCTCCCCAATGTTTCTTCTGACAAGTTGTGCAAGTCGGTGCTTCATTTGAGCAGTTGCTTCCTTGACTCCCTATACTCCTTTGTGGGTTTGACGAATTTCCACTCGATGATCCTGAACTCTGTCGCTTTGAGTTTTGTCCTCTGTTTATATTTCCTCCTAACCTCTTCTTTCTAGTTTCTCGGAATTGAGACATCTCATTTAAAGATCCTTCAGCAATTTGTGCTGCATGAAGAACCTCCTGATGAGTTGGTAGTCGCAAGATATCCACCTTATTCTTGATGTTCCATCGTAATCCAGCTTCAAACCTCCTCGCCTTGCGAGATTCTGTTGGCACTACATGTTGAGCATATCGTGACAACTCCATAAACTTAGCATTATATTCTACTACTGTCGTGTTCCCTTGCTTCAAATTTAAGAATTCCTGAATTTTCTGATCTCGTACCATCTCAGAAAAATACTCCTCATTGAATACTTCTAAAAACCTCGGCCATTGCCATATTGGCTCCAACGGCTTCTTCAATTGCCACCATATCAAAGCAGCTCCTTCAAAAGTGAACGTGGCAAATACTACTTTCTGTTCCTCCGTGCATGGTAGAACTTCAAACACTCTCTCGATTCCCAAGAGCCAAGACTCTGCGGCCATGGGATCGGGTGTTTCATAGAAAGTCGGGGGCCTTAACTGCTGAAACTGCTTAATCGTGGTACGTGGCATCGCCCCAGCTC
>BRYF01000007.1:13994932-13997432 GCA_030159135.1 Actinidia polygama
AAATTTTGAATTCGTGATCAAAAATCTAATTTGTTTTTCAATTTTTCGATTATAACGAGATCAAATCAGAGAGATCTCGCATATATGATCTCTTATTCCGCAGTTTAGGATCAAAACAAATTAAAATATATATATATGTTCAATCTTTACGCACTATCTTAAGTCTCTTGGATAGAAAGAGTTCAAAAGTTTTTATGTGGATCATGGAAAAAGCTACAATATCCAACCCTTATTTGGGATGTATATACACACCATTTAATAGCCATTAGATGAAAAAAAGATTTAGTTTGAACTTTTAAATAAATTAATAACTAATAATAAAAATTTGAATAGTCGGTTAAACTTGTTTTTATGAATCATATTGGTTTGGTTATAAATCATATTAGTTTCTTTTTTAAATTTGTGTGGCCATTGTTATGAAATATTTTGTTATGAATAGATTTATTAAGAATTCTATTGGTATGTTTAGTATTTTATGAATCTTTATGGTTCTTCTATGAATTCTTATGGATATAATCATAAAAATAATTTAATCACTTTAAAACATAATTAACATGGAGCCCACTAATTAAAATTTATTTGTATGTATTTCATTGTTTTGTTATGAAATTTTGTTACCATTTTTATGAGATGTTTTGTTATAATGAATTGTTATAAATTCTATTGGTATATTTAGTAAATTTTATGAATTTTTATGATTCATTTATGAATTCTTATGGATATAATCATAAACGATTTATAAAAAATTGTGGCTATGTTATAAACCACAAATTAATTTTATGAGACTTTTAAATCACCACCTGTCGACAATTAATTGGAACTGTAATCGAGCCACACCACCTAGGAGTGCACACGGGTCGGGTTGGGTTGAGTCTGAGTTAGACCCAAACCATACCCGACCATCCACGGTTCTAGATTTTTGGACCTAGACCCGACCCGACCATCCGAAATAACCGAACCGAACCACTCGAGTTCGATTCGGTTTGGTTCTTTGGTTCTCCATTTTCAGGTTGGGTTAGGTCGGTTCTCGATTCTCGGTCGGTTCTGGGACGGTTTTGGGTAGCATAGGTAATAATCAAGTGTGGTGAGTGCACTGTATGTCTATAGAATAGGTTATAGACTTCAATTCTCGACTCAGTTTTCTCGGTTTGGTTCTCGATTTCGGGTTGATTCTCGGGTCAGGTCGGGTTGGATTGGTTCTGGGTAAAATAATTTGTAGACCTGAGAATCGAACCGAACCGAACCGAATCAGGCGGGTCCAGAATTTTCAGACCCAGAACCGAACAGAAGACATGGTAGAATCGAACCAACCCGACCCAATGAGGTCGGGTCAGGTCAGTTCTCGGGTCTGACGGTTATTTTGTGCACCCCTAAAACCACCCAATCAAAACCCCAATCAACCAAAACCATGCGTAAAGATAAAATTAGGCAAAACCCTAGAGCAAATCTAACCCAAATCTCAAGCCATTGTGTACATGAATGCTTATATTGTGATAGCCTTGGCAACACAAGTGGTTATTGATATAGAACTTGAGCATTACCTCAATTGGTTATACTTCTTGATTTGGAGTTGGAGTGTATAGAGAGATATTGAATTTCTTTTAGGCCCCATTCAAAAAACAAAACAACTAAAAAAATCAAAAAGATTATTACCCCAAAACAATTTGGTTATTGGTGCGTCCTACAAGATAATAAATATGAAAGGCGGGACCATTAGGTCCAATATTGAGTTTCACTTTTAATTTATGACAATTTTGAAGTTATTTTTGGTTCATAGATAATTTCTAATGGATACTTTTACACAGTTTTCAAGATAAAAAAAAACTGTAACAAAAAATTTACAACTAACACTTCCATAAGAACAGAAGTACGATAAGATATTATTATAATAATTGATATAAGATAGCCTATGTAGCATAGGTACTTCAAAAAAAAAAATCTTGTATCCAGTATCAGCCTTATATGCATATTATATTTGTATACCAAAATGTTTACCGAATTTATTTTATTAAATTTTTCTTATTCCAGAAATACCCACTATATACTCATGTCATACCCCCAATCAAAATAATTATTTCTTTCATATAGAGATGATATTAGCTTGATAATACCCCAATCGAAATAATTTTTCCTTCTATATAAAGAGATTTTAGATTTACAAGAATTTTATCTATAGCTTAACATGTTTTTAATATTAACTTTTTAGTATATAGATTATTTAGGGTCATCACACTAAATTTTGATTTGCACCCAACTTCTTCATTAAACTACGGGTGATTGATTGTATTCTTAATTTACTAAGCTATTAATTAATTTTTTGCATTTGGCTATCTAATTGTTACACATAATTCAATACCCAAAATTATAAAAATCAAAATTTTTAGTGATGTGCCTCAATCTTATCCATACCTTCCATACCTTACTGTGGAGTAGTGGAAAAACAAAGAAAATCGAATGTAGAAACTGACGGTGGATGATTAGCCATGTACATTACTCTCTA
>BRYF01000007.1:14007432-14009932 GCA_030159135.1 Actinidia polygama
CACCGTGGGCTTTGACATTCCCTCCGTATTGTCAATTTCCCATACTTTCAAAGTGGGCTTTGACATTCCCTCATTCATACAGTTGCCATCTATGACTTTCACTTTGAGCTTGCACAACGTACCAAATATGGTATATCCTGACGTGTCATTTCCAAAATCATTTCCAATTTTCCAGGCACGCATAAACCTTTTATTTTCCACAAGTTCAATTATACATCCATGTTACATTTATCAAAACTTAAATGCAACAACATAATATATAAGATATCATCATGCTCAACGTAAATCATTTTGAAATAATTTGAATGTATGTACTTAAAAAGGTTTTCATAAATTGTTACTGCAGACTCCTGGGCATAGACAGAGTAATCTAGAGACAAAATACAAATATTCACTACAGGTAGTGGAAAAAGTGTTAACGGTAGACATCATTACCGGTAGTAGAAAAAGTACTATCGGTAAACAGTCATCTAGTGTCAAAATATAAAAATTCACTACTAGTAATGAAAAAATTACTACCGGTAGGGCGGACTCTCAATCCAACTCCAGAAAACAAAGGGAACTACCGGTAGGAAATATAGGACTAGACATCATATAAAATAGACGATTTTCAGATTGCAAAACTCTAAACTTTTTAAACAATTCAAATCTTTCATTTAGGGTTCAACACCCAAAATAATACCTCAATAGGCTAGATATAAGCCATTAACAACAACTCTAAGATTAAACCCCAACAAAGAAACCCCCTTTACCTCAAATCCAGGAAATGCAAGCTACAAAGGATTGTTGAAGATGAGATAAACCCTAGCTCTCTAACTTGGTCCAATCTCTAACCTTCTTGGCTCAAATCCAAGCTCCGGTTGAGTAGATAACATTTCCTCAAGAATTTTTATTCTAACCTCACCGTAGCACACTCAATCTAAGATTGAAGATCAAACCCGAGAGAGAGAGAGACAGAGAGAAGAAGAAGAACATAAATGTAAAAATCACTTGGCCAAAGGAGAGAGAAGAATAAATGATCCCTTGGCCTTAGGCCTTGTTTGCCTCAACACAATTAATTCCAACCAACCATGGGACAAGTCTTTGGCCCATTCTCCCATAAGCCCAATGTAAAATACACTTAGGCCCAACTATACCACATGTGGCCCAATTAAATTTAAATAGGTATAATATTACACTAAAGCCCACAACAATATATATATATATATATATATATTCGATAATGTCACCTATGCGTCATAATTATAAAAAAAATATTTTTGAAACCTTATAACCTCCACCACTTAAAGAAATTTTGTCCACGAAATTAGACAAACATACCAGATGAGCTAAACAGATCTGGATACTTCACATGAACCTCGGATTTGACGTAGCCTTTTCCATGCCATGATGAAGCCATAGAACTTTCACCAATGGAATGTTTTTTCTTCTAAGCACTTGATCTCGTGTATCCAACACTTGAATCGGTCGTTCCTCATACGTGATATTCTCGTTGATAACAAGATCTCCCCAATCCAAAACATGCGAAGGATCGGGCTCATACTTCTGCAACATAGAGATGTGACACGTTGTGCACATTGGTCAACCTCGGTAGTAAAGCAAGAAGGTATGTCACGGCCCTAACATGATCAAGTATTTCAAACGGTCTAATGAACCTTGGTGATAGCTCACTGCTATGCCCAAAATGCATCAATTCTCTATTGGGAGAAATCTTCAAAAATACATGGTCCCCAACGGCAAACTCCAAGTGACGTTTCTTCCGGTTGACATAATTCTTTTGTCGACTCTATGCCGTAATAAATGTTTTCTAATCAAAACCACCTTCTTGGTCGTATCAGGAACCCAATCCAACTTGGAAAGTGCTGCCTCCCCAACATCGATCCAACAAACGAGTGATCTATATGGTCTACTGTACAATGCCTCAAAAGGTGTCATTCCAATGCTCGCTTGATAACTATTGTTATACGCAAACTCTACCAAGTGTATGTGATCCTTCCATGATCCCCCAAAATCAAGCACGCATGCCCGAAGTTTGTCCTCCAGAATTTGAATGGTATGCTCAAACTGCCCATTAGTTTGTGGATGAAAGGCCGTGCTAAGCCTCAAATCCGAACCAAGAGCGGATTGCACCCCTTTCAAAAGAGCGATGTAAAATGTGGATCTCTATCAAAAATGATAGACACTGGCCCCCATGAGGTCTAACAATCTCATGAGGATAAATGATGCCAAGTTCCTCTACCGAATTTGACAGATGGATAGGAAGAAAGTTCACGATTTTGTCAAATGATCCACCACAACCCAAACAGTGTCGTGCCCTCTCAATGATCTAGGCAAACCAAACACAAAGTCCATCGTGATATGCTCTCATTTCCACTCCGCAACTGGTAATGGTTATAGCAAACCTGCTGATTTCTAATTTTCAACTTTCACTTATTAACAAGTCAAACACCTTGACACGAACAAGGCAACATCTTTCTTTATTCGCCTCCACCAAAATTGG
>BRYF01000007.1:14024932-14032432 GCA_030159135.1 Actinidia polygama
GTATACATTTTTTTGCCATTAATTTAACTTCTTCAATTTTATTTTTTCATATCAAATTTTCTATTTCGTAATTCTTTCAATACTTAGTTATTTGTTTTTCGTGGCCATAAGAGGCTAATTTTCTCAACTCGGGATTGATTGTGAAGATAGATTGGGGATCGAGGATGAACAATGGAGGTAAATTATTTTCACCGTTTGATCTTCTTGATATTTATTCTTCCTCTTCTCTATTCTAAATACTTTTAAAAACTTGGGAATTCTATTATGTTTGGTAACACTTATGCGTGAATGCCACACTCAATATATACATTGCCTTGTAACGTTTATACGTGAGTTTGGTTCAGTATATGTTGCGCGAATCGATGATGCACGACCATAATTATAACAACCAAAATTTATTTTAGAAGTTGAAGATTGAAAGAACAATTGGTTTTAAAAGTTAAATCTTACAAATTTGAGACTAACAACGTAGTCAAAGATTTGAGTTGTATAAAGCCTCCATTGGAATTTTGGGAAACCCGATTAATTGAATCAATTGATTTTGAGTCATTTTTAATACAAAGTTTAAATCAATTTTAATTGCTTTCATAATTTAGATTTAGTTTAACTTCATCAAAAACCAAATACAAAATTTATTTTTCTCGTTTTAGAAGCATAAGCTGTGATCAAGTTAGGATTGAATCATAGTGTTGTAGTTTTCTTGTGTTCACCTTGGCACTACTCCTCGAGAGATTGATATTCGTACTTTGAGTTTTTATTACTACTTCGCGACCCGTACACTTACAGAAAAGAACTCGCTTCTAGGAGTGAATCACCGACTTGCTCTAGCGCGATAACTCGACAGTGATGGTAGCCTTAGCTCAGCAAAGCAAATGTTTGGTAGCATCTCGATTGAGCTCAAGTGTAGAGACCCCACCAGCTTGCTATATAGCGACAGCATGGTGGTGGTGCCTACCCTAGTACGTCCCAAATTTATAGTCGTGTATTTTATCCCCTTACAATTGTCAATCAGTTCGTATGAGTTGAGTCAATGCTGGCCGAGGTCATGTGAACTGGATATGTGCATCGTCTGACGCTTAAGCTCAGTTGGGCAGGTCTTCTAGTGCCTGCTAGCTATCTATTCATTAAACGGACTTGTCAAGTCTCCGTACTGGTATGCCACGCATCATGGTCTCATGCGTTATGAACTCGGTTCAGGCACAAATATCGAAGGGTCACATCTGCCCTAAAGCCTTGTTTGTTTGGACATGCAGCGAGGGGGCCACCACATGTTCTCCTCTCATTGGTTTTGGGGGGCTTTGCATGCGAAAACGCGTCTTTAAGTTCGCGTTTGCGGACAACATACCGGCAGAGCTTGGAGCTTATATAAAGCTCGGCTATCTCTGCACCCCAAACATAAAATGCCTAAGACAGAGTTCAGAGTTTAAGTGGAGCTTGTCTAGCTCTGTAGCCCAGTACCCGTCAGTCTTTGGTTGAGCTCGTTCTTAACTATTTTGCTTCTATTTGCAGAACATGGAGTGGAACCAAGCTCAACTGCTAGTTCATACCAAAGTTACCCTAAACAAACTTAGGCCCAACCACGACATTTCTAATGACGTCCAAATAGAGAGGTCCAACCCATACGAGGATGCCAATCTGGTCAAGGGCAATGGAAACTAAATCCTAGTTCGAATCTGGCTGATCGACCAAGTTGGACTTCAATTTCCTAGAAGTTCAATTTTGAAGGAAGTGATGGTGCATTGTCGCCTTACCTTTATGCAAGTGTCAAGCAACTTCGTATTGACCGTGCTTGCGTAGCTCATGCACCAGCAAGAGCTCGCCTTCAACGCTTAAGACTTATTGAACGTGTACACCGTGGTGCGCCCAAAGAAGTAGTCGGACACCAAATTCCTCAAGGGAAATCATTATCTTTGGCTCAAGAACCCTTTTCAACCCCAAACGAGGCTAGTGACTGATATTCTGGACATAGACATGTTTCTTAATGAATTTGTCTGGATCTTAGGAAACTAGAAATTTTGATATGGGGATAATGGCCTTTTCTCTTTCCCAATTCATAATGGCCGTATTCCGGATAGTAAGTTTCCTTGTAGCTTATTTCTAAGCTTTACACACTTGTAAAAATATTGATTTTGATTTATTTGTACCTCGGTTGGTGTGACATATTTTGATGAGCTTTTCCAGAAGAGGTTCGATCAGTGCAAGGAAGCCATCCATAGCCTTAGCAACAATCGTGCATCTTGGAAAATCGCTTACATGTTGGCATACGATTCCATTTACCAACACGTCATCCTGCTTCTAGGCAAACAGCTCGGCTGGCTCAGGCTTTCAACATTGCGAATTAAAGGTCAAGCTCCTCTGCACTATGCGTTCATCTCAGAAGAACTCAGCACTGAGCTCGACGAGAATGCCGAGTTTTCCAGAGACCTCGATTTGAACAACGAGATCACCTCGAGCTCGTCTGGCTTCGGGTCATCTTACTCCTCGAACAGCAAGGAGGAGGAAAGGAAGGAGATCAACCAACTAGTGCTCAATAGGCAAGTAAGAGTTGTTGACCCTGTTGCTATCTCTATCGTTACAATCGTTGCCCTAATTCCATCCTGTTCTCGAGCTCGGACCTCGAAGACTATAATGACTTTGCCCCACTTCATCCCATAGGTTAGGACGCGATCGCCCAGTCTTACTCCAAAGGCAATGGTTCTGATGTGAACTTGAGAGAATTTAACATGGCTCTGAAGTTTAGAACCCTCAATCAGAAGAAGTCTATGGCAGTCGCCGATCTTCCTATAGTGCCAGACCCTCTCGTTGTCTAAGATTCATCGCTAGCTTTGAATCTTGTCTTGGATGCCTAGCTGCGTCCAACGAGGTCGATGCTAGTTTGTTAGGCTCTACTCCTGGACAAGCGCAAAGGGAAGCAGGTTGATGGGGGCCCTTTGAAGAAGCGCAAGAAGGAGGGGACGAGTTTGGCTTTTCTTCTATCCTCTAGTGCGCATACTGAGCTGTGGAGGCCTGAGTTCTCTGTTGTTGAGCTTGGCAAGCAGGTTACCATGGTTGATTATTCCAAGGACCATGATACGTTGGCCCTTGCACAAGCAGTTATGCTATCTAACAAAGTTGTCGACCTCACTACAGAAGGCTTAGAGAAGATATAGGACTTGCTAGTGATGCAATAGGTTCATGTAAGAATACTAGCTCTATTGTTTATATTACTTCATTGCATTTCAAACACTTAGAAATTTATTTGGGTTGTTTTGTATAGCCTTTAGAGAGTTGCAGCTATCTCAAACCATATGAAGCAGTAATCAAACGAGCTGAAGAAGTCCAAGAAGAAAGTGAGCAATATGGAGTCCGAGCTAAAGCAAGATAGGCTCGACTTGGCTGCCACTGAACAACTCAAGCTAGACCTGGTTGCTACTGTAGAGGACCAGAATGCTAGTTACATAGCTACCACCTAAGCCTAGAACTAGGTTACTACTGCTAGAGCCTAGAGGGACAAGGCCCTGCATGACCTTGCTAAGCTCCGAAAGGTGGCCTGCGGTCTAGTATTTGAACGGGTATTCAACCGGGGCATCAGTCGAGATGGCGACAACTACGACAGGTAGGTAGCCGAACTTCGCCCTGGCAATCTAGAAGGGTGGCTCGCCTGGCTGACCAAGCTCGGCATCCCCATAAACCATCTGGTATGGACCAAAGCTGCAACTGAGGTTGAGCTTTTGGACTCACCTGAGCCCTACTCGCCCTTGATTTTGTGTGGCTTTAATGAGGAAGAGTACATGAACCAACAAACCAAAGAAGGTGGTGAGGATGAGGATGCGGGCAATAGCGATGCGCTCGGGGGGCAACAGTGGTAGGAGCGACTAGAGAAGGAGGAGGAGATGCGAGTCAAGACATCCACCTTGCGCTGTATCGCATTCCGTTGTCGCCAAGGGGATGGTCTTCGAGTTTTTTGCATATCTTTTTTATTTGTATAGTCTTGTAAAGAACCTTTTGTGAATATGTGATGTGTTTCTCATTCCCAATTCATTTTTACCTTTTTTTTAGCTCTTTTCTTCCTTAGAAGATATTTGTTATTTGCATGCCCATAGTACAGATGTAGTTTTTATTGTAGCATGTCTCAGTTCGGTTGAATAGTCCCATGCCTTAGCAAAAACATGTAGCTTTACATGCCTCTTGTTCTTTATGTACTTTGGGGGATTGAGCTCGGCATTTGCGAGTAGCTTGGCTAACTATTCTCGAATTTCTGCTAAGTGGATGTAAGTGAACCTCGTGGGATAGAGTTCGGAACTTGCGAAGAGTTCATCTAACTCTTCACAAACGTCTACTAAATGAACACATATAAGCCTCGTGAGATAGAGTTCGAAACCCGCGTGGAGGTCGGCTAATTCTTCCCAAACGTTATAGCTATTCAACAAGGTCATAGGGTTGGATGCTCTTTTGACTTGTCATAACTCGTTTGGACAAGTTTTGGTCATGCCTTAGGAAAAATGTGTTGTTTTTGCATGTGCATAGCGTAAATGTAGTTTTTCTTTGACCGCTTCAAAATCCTTTTCGAGCGATTCTACGGGTTAACCTCGCATTTTTTAAGACATCTCAAGTTTGTGCTTGAGTAATTCAGTGACTAGTTATGCTGTTTCAAGCTTATGTTCAGTTAGCTCGTTGACTAGTCTCGTTTTTCTTTTAGCGCCACCCTAACTCGCACTTAGGCAAACGGGGAGTACTTACCAGAATAACTTATTTTTTAGAAAAAGTTATGAGCTTTTTACTGACCGAGATGGAGGTTCTTTTTGAGAGTTTTTAGACCAAGTCTTTTATATGAACAAATTATTTTTGTAATAAGGAAAACATCTAGTTTTGATCATACTGGAAAACATAGTTTTTGATAATAATTTTTTGGAACTATAACTAGCATATTTACAAGCTTTGTTTAGAGGTTTATATTTTACTGATAGTATTTCCTAAAGTTGTTGGAATTTCAAGGTCTCGGGATTTGTTTGCCATCGGAGTCCTCAAGATAGAAGGCGCCATTGTCGGCGAGGTTAATTATCTTACATGGACCTTCCCAATTGGAATCGAGCTTCTCGTCCGCTGGGTCCTTGGTAATTCCAACAACTTTTATCAAAATCAAGTATCCAACTAAGAATTGTCTGTATTGGACTTTCTGGTTGTACGTCTTGGCTATCTGCGTCTGATAATTTGCCATCTGTATTAGTACGTTTTCTCTTCATTCGTCGGCAAGATCGAGGTCCCGAGTCAAGACCTCCATGTTACTAATGTCATATGCTTCAGTTCGTATTGTGGGCAAAACGACCTCCAACGAGATTATGGCTTTAAATCCAAAAGCCAAAGCATAA
Source organism: Actinidia polygama (assembly GCA_030159135.1). Lineage (NCBI taxonomy): Eukaryota > Viridiplantae > Streptophyta > Magnoliopsida > Ericales > Actinidiaceae > Actinidia > Actinidia polygama. The sequence goes on from BRYF01000007.1 coordinate 14,030,281, forward strand.
GGCGTTTCGTTCGTTGCTTTCCACGGCGTGGTCTGATAGGCCCACAACACGTTTAGCAGTTCCTTGACCCATTTGCCTTTTGACTTTTCAAGCCTCTTCTTTATCCCGTTCATGATTGTCTTGTTGGTGGCCTTGTCTTGCCTGTTGCACTGAGGTTAGATTGGTGTTGAGTTGTAGAATTCGATCTTCAGCTGACTCTACAAATCTTTGACTTTTTGCCCTACGAACTGAGTTCCATTATCTGATACGAAACCTTAATAACATATTTTTTCGGATGAATCTAATTATTTCTGCTTCTTTGATTTGGGCCAGTGGTTCGGCCTCCACCCATTTGGTAAAATAGTCCATGTCTGCTAACAAATATTTCTTATTCCCCGGAGCTTGATGCAGTACCTCCATGATGTCCATTCCCCATTGGAAAAAGGGCCATGGACTAGTGAGAGGGGTTAAGTCCCTTACTGGCTATGAATTAGGGGGAGAAGAGCTAAGATTTTGTACACTTGTGGACGTATACTTGAGCGTCTTTCTACATGAAGGGCCACAAATATACCTGAGTTAGAGCTCAGTGGTCCAATGCTCTTCCCCCGGAGTGTAGTACGAAAGGCCATGGGAAATGTTCGTTGTGAATTTCAAACAGTACATCTTCGACAAGGCTATGTCCAAATATGATCTTTTGTATAAGTCCCTCATAGGGGAGATCTTGAACCGTGTTGCTTTTATTTGGAGTTTGTGCGCTTCTTTCTTGTCCTTTGGCAATTTATCATGTTGTAGAAAATTTGCAATTGGGTCCATCCAGCTCGGTGTTGATTAGGACAGGTTCTTGATGTGTTTCGTGGTTGGGAACCGAGATCAGATTGATTGCAATGGTCCGACCAATTTTTTTCTTGAAAACCGATGCCAAGCCTACCAATGCATCTGCATTAGAATTTAAATCCCTTTTCACTTGCTCGATTTCACTGCTTTAAAATTCGGTGAGAAAGGTCTTCGCGATCGCCAAGTACTTAGCCATCTTGGCTCCCCGAGCTTCAAATTTTTCCGTGACTTGGTTGACTACCAGTTTTGAATAACTAAAAAATATGGAGCTTGGGAACCAAAGTCCCGCAATGAAAGCTTCATATTTGGCCTCTTTATTTGTTGTAGGAAAATTCATCCTAAGGTGATGCTTGAAAATTGCCTCTTTGGAGCTTTTTAGAACTACTCTTGCCCTTGCCCCTTGGCTATATTTTGCTCAGTCAACGAACATTTTTCATGCTGAGGAAAGATCAATCTAAGGTGGTTCTATATCAACCTCGACACCCTTAGTGATTTCCCCAACAATGGTTACATCTACAACATGAGGGGGTTCTTTGATAACCTTGACCCCCTCAAGTGCTGACTTATTCTCAACTGATTTTTTTCGCCGAGCTTTCCTCCTCCCTGTATACAAACACAAGGTAACCCTGCTCCGGACTCATAGTTTTGGGTGAGAACTCAGCCACAAAATCATCCAAGATTTGTCATTTTATTGTTGCCCTTGGCAAGAATTTTATGTCTGGTTGTCAAAGCTCGACGACCCATTTGGAGAGTCAACTGGATAGGTCTGCTTTGAACATGATGTTTTTGAGCGAAAACTCAGTGTATATAGAGATAGGATGTGCTTGAAAATAGTGCATGAATTTTCGCGAAGTTAAAACTAAAGCCAACACTAGTTTTCCCACAGACGGAGGCAATTGATATTTGTGAGATGGAAGAAAGAAATTAGAGGATAAACACCTACGGTGGACAAATGGTACTGGAAGGTGGCTACAAACGGTTGTTGGTTGCTGTGACCAAGCTGTGACACAGAAATAGTGAGTTTGGCCATAGGAACTATTTTTAGAAAACGGCTCTCTTATGTAGAGAGAGTAGGAGCTTAAAGTAACTTAGTTTGCATACTTTCGAGAGAATAAGGGTTGGCCTTATATAACTCAGTTAGGCGCGTGTTGGGATGCGCTGGCTATTGTGTCAGTGAGTAGGCGGCTGACCCAACCATGCTTCTAGGGCCTGGTTTGTAGTTGACCATCATGTCGCCGACGTCTCCATCTAAGCGCGGGCGCTGTTAGAGGAAACCTTGCCAAGCAAGTTACCACATGTCTCCTGATATGCCTTCAGATTGCCGCTGACCGTTGCCCCT
>BRYF01000007.1:14049932-14054932 GCA_030159135.1 Actinidia polygama
ATGAAAGTGTTAGAAATTTATACCAAAATTCATGATCTTTTTTGTAGTTAAATTAGTATTTGACTTAATTATTTATTAATAAAGTTTATTTTGATGAAAATTTATGTGAGCAATGATTTTATTATTATTGTTGTGCATGTGTGTTTTTAATTCTACATAGTAAATAATTTGATGTGTAGAGTATGACTTACACACAGAAGATCTTATTGTCAGTTTTTGTGGAATATAAATCTTTTTTGTAGTTCACAATCTTAGATAGAATTAGACACACCATTGGTAGGATTGTGGCATAATATTTTAATAGACCTATCTTGGTTGTGGGAAGCAGTGTAGCTTCGACTTATTACGTTAGTACACTTTGTGTATATTGAACCGGAATATTTTAGAAATATTATTTTCGTATTGGTTTTATAAGACAATTAGTATCCCTACTTATTATGAATGATTATGCTCCTAAGCCTGATATAACTAATAGACATATACATTTAATGTATGTCATTTTAATTTACTAAAATAGTGAGATCTTTTATACATCAATGACCTCAGTGAATATGATGACAGTATTTTATGTATGATGAATATTTGTTATTGACGGAATTCACATCCCTGTAAAAAGATTTGATGATATCCCTATAGGAAACTTACAAGGTTTGATTATTTAAATCCTACATGTGAATTTTTGAATTCAACATATCAAATAAGTTAAGTGAAAATATTTAAGGAATTTAGAGATATTGATTAAATATAATTGTTAGTAATAATTTTAATCAATGGATATCTGAAATTTTAATAGGGGAGGTAAATAAGCATTTGATAACAAGAAGGCCAAAATATAATTTTGAGATAACGGTGGAAGTGCAATTATAATTCTTTAGTGGATTGCATTATAATTTATAGAATTAGGATTCTAATTCAGGTTGGATTATGATTTTTTATTTTATAAAAAACTCATTCCTTATTGACTTCTTAGGGTCTCTAATGTAGTCTAGGGTTATGTGTGTTTACACATATTATTCTAGAAAGCAGAGATAGATTGAGAGCAAACGAATTCAATTTTTGGAGCCTACACTTTGTTCGAGTTCGAGTTCGAGTTCGAGTTCGTGCATAAGGAGAATACAACATAAAACTGTAAAATTTTGAGTTTGTGATTAGAGATCTAATTCGTTTTTCAATTTTTCGATTGTAACGAGATCAAACCAAAGAGATTTCGCAAGTATGATCTCTTATTCCACAATTAGGATCAAACAAATTTAAAAAATATATGTTAAATCTTTATGAACTATCTTGATTCCCAACAGAAAGTAGATAGAAAAAGTTCAAAAGTTTTATGTGGATCATAAAAAAAGATACAATACACATTCCTTATTTAGGGTGTATGGTGCACATATATTTAATAGTCATTTAGATGAAAAATTTCTAGTCTGGATCTTTAAATAAATTAATAATTAATAATGGCAACTTGAATAGTCAACTATACTTATTTTTATGAATCGTATTGGTTTGATTATGAATTTTATTAGTTTTGTTATGAATTTTTGTGGCCATTGTTATGAAATATTTTGCTATGAATAGATGTGTTATGAATTGTATTGATATATTTAATAATTTATGAATCTTTATGGTTCTTCTATAAATTCTTGTGGATATAATCATAAAAATAATTTAATCACTTCAAAACACAATTGTTGTGGAGCCCATCAATTAAAATTTACTTTTGTGAATTTTATTAGTTTGGGTATGAATTATTTTGGTTTGAATATGAATGGTTATGTTATTCTTATGACTTCAAAAGAATGAAATAGTCACTTCCAAGAATTAATTTCCGTGGAGTCCACCAATTAAAATTTACTTTTATGAATTTTATTAGTTTTGGTATGAATTATTTTGGTTTGGATATTAATGGTTATGGTTATTATTATGAATTCAAAAGAATGAATTAGTCACTTCAAAGCATTAATTGTCTTGGAGCCCACCAATTAAAGTATAATTTTATGGATTTTATTTGTTTGTTTATGAATTATTTTGGTTTGGTTATGAATGGTTATGGGCATTGTTATGAATTATTGTGGCTTCAAACAATAATTTAGTTACTTTAAAACGTTAATTTCCGTGGAGCTCACCAATTAAAGTGATATCCAGATGCTTTTATGAATTTTATTAGTTTTGTTATGAATTTTTGTTTTCATTGTTATGAGATGTTTTGTTATAAATGAATTTTTATGAATTCTATTGAGATATTTGGTAAACTTTATGAATTTTTATGATTTGTTTATGAATTCTTATGGATATAATCATAAACGATATATAAAAATTTGTGACTATATTATGAATCATAAATTAATTTTATTGATTTGTTTATAAATTCTTATGGATATAATCATAAACGATATATAAAAATTTGTGACTATATTATGAATCATAAATTAATTTTATAAGAATTTAAAATCACCACCTGTCGACAACTAATTGGAACTATAATCGAGCCACACCGCCCAATCAAAATCCCAATCAACCAAATCCGTGCCTAAATCTAAAATTAGGCAAACCCAAATCAAAACCAAATCTCAAGCTCACTCTGTACATGAATGCTTATATTCAGATAGCCTTGGCAACACAAGTGGTTATTGATAGAGAACATAGCATACCTCAAGTGGTTTTTGGTATTCGAGTTTATAGAGAGAGATTGAATGTCTTTCAGGCTTAATTTGGAGTAAGTATTTTTGTTATTTCTTTATTTGCTTTAGTTTTTAAATTTTTTTGTCTTTACATATTTTTTTTATCTTTGATCAAAATTTTATATTTTTTCGATACTTCTTGACTAGAGGTGTAAGGTTTCAAAAATATTTTCTTTTTAATTATGACGCATATGTGACATCATCGGGTATATATATAGAGAGAGAGACCTATTTAAATTTAATTGGACCACATGTGGTATAGTTGAGCCTAAGTGTATTTTACATTAGACTTGTGGGAGAATGGGCCAAAGACTTGGCCCATGGTTGGTTGGAATTAATTTTGTTGAGGCAAACAAGGCCTAAGGCCAAGGGAGCATTTATTCCTCTCTCTCCTTTGGCCAAGTCATTTTTATTTTCTTAGCATTTATGTTCTTCTTCTCTCTCTCTATATATATATATAGGGTTTGATCTTCTTGAGTGTGCTAAGGTGAGTTTTGAGTGAAAATTCTTGGGGAAAGGTTATCTACTCAGCGGGAGCTTCGATTTGAGCCAAGAATGTTAGAGATTGGAGCAAGTTGGAGAGCTAGGTCTATCTCATCTTCGACAATCCTTTTAGAGCTTGCATTGCTTGGATTTGAGAAGGTAAAAAGGGTTTTTCTTGTTGAGGTTTAGCTTTGGGATTGTTGTTAATGGCTTACATTTAGTCGTTGAGGTTTTTATTTTGGGTGTTGAACCCTAAATTGAAAGTTTGGTTTAAAGGAAAAGTTTGGAGTTCATAGATCTAGAAACGTTCTGTCTTTTTACGATGTCTACCGGTAGTTTTATTCCTCCTACCAGTAGTTCCCTTTATTTTCTAGAGTTGGCTTGAGGGCCTGACCTACCGGTAGTGATGTCTACCGGTAATACTTTTTTCACTACCAGTAGTAATTTTTTATACTTGGCCAGTGGATGACTATCTATCGGTAGTACTTTTTTTACTATCGGTAGTATTTTTTCACTACTGGTAGTGATTATTTGTATTTGGTCTTTGAATTTCCCTGTCTACTAGTAATGCCTAGACTTCTACCGGTAGTCACCTGCAGTAATAATTTATAAAAAACTTTTAAAGTAAATTCATTCAAATTGTTTCAAAATGGTTTACGTTGAGCATGATGATATCTTATATATTATGTCATTATATTTAAGTTTTGATAAATATAACATGGATGTATGATTGAACTTGTGAAAAATATAAAATTGATGCGTGCGTAGAAATTTAGAAATAATTTTGGGAATGACACACTAGGATATACCATATATTTGGTGCGTTGTGTACCCGGAATAAGATGACTTAGATTAAGCTCAAAGTGAAAGTCCTAGATGGCAATTGTACGAATGAGGGAATGTCAAAGCCCACGGTAAAAGTCTGAAAAATTGACAATATAGAGGAAATGTCAAAACCCACGGTGAAATTCCAGAAAGTTGACACAAATTGTTAAGAATGTCAACTTTCGGTGAAAGTCCGAGAAGTTGATCGGATAGTGTCCCACATATGTACTTAGTGTATAACGAGGCCAGTAGGTTAGCCTAGGTGTGTCATTCAAATGAATTGGATTATTGCTTTTTATGAAAAGTCCAAAAGTTTGTGAAATCATTGATTTGAGAAATCATAAAATAAATGCTTATGAGGAAAGTCGGAATATGTGGAACTAAATGATTTGTGAAATCATGGATTAAAAATCAAAAGTATATTTTGATATGAATGAAAACATTGTTTTATTGCATCATGTTTTTATTTTACAATTATGTATCATAGTTTTGGCTTGAGACATCAAGTCTATTGTTAAATTTTTTCAAGGTAACTTACTTTACTACAAAATGACTTTCAGGTACCAAAGTCTATCCTGAGTCTTAAGACATGGGGATGTCGTATTTTATTTTATTTTGAGAGATGTATAGATTTGTATTTTTAAAAGAACTATAATATTCTTTTGGCCCAGTGTGGGCATTGTCCATAAGATATCATTTTAGTTTTGTAATTAATAGATCAAAAGTAGGGTCCCATGGGAGGGACAGATTAGCTGTACTCTAATGTAATGACGATATGTTGTCAATTATTATTATATTCCGCTGAATTATGTTTGTTTATTGTGCATGTCTACGTGGCCAAATCTGATGTTATTTGGGGTGTGACAAGAGGAATTTGAAAATGTAAAAATTTTATCTAATTTAGGAAAAAGCATCACTAAAGACGGAAAAAAAAATTATTTTATCCAAGTTGACGAAAAAAAATCATCTAAAAATGAATTTGTTTCATATTTAGTGAGCTTTCTTTCAAATTATTAT
>BRYF01000007.1:14087432-14089932 GCA_030159135.1 Actinidia polygama
ACTATCAGGTGGCTCGCGTGACTCAATTGGTGGGCATTGCCTCTGTTAGTGGGGGTCTGTTCATTGGTAAGAGAGAAATAGAGGCGGTGGGTGGGGGATTTGTCGGTGTGTGTGTGTGCGTGTGTGTGTGTGTGTGTGAGAGAGAGAGAGAGAGAGAGAGAGAGTGGCAGCGGTTAGGTGATTCTGGTTGTGGGGGGAAGTTTGCTGGGTGTCTGTGTGTGAGAGAGAGAGAGAGAGACTGTGGGAATGGTCGAATGGACCACCGTCGCTCCCGAATCGTCCACCACCTTGCCGAATGCTGCTTTGGGTTAAGTTGAGAGGTCTAATGGAGGGAGAGAGAGAGAATTGAAAATTGGTGGTTGGCTATTTTTGTTTCTTACTTTGTTTTGGGGTATTGGGTTGATCCAAGTGATTGTGTGTTGGGGAGAGAGAGAGGGTGGGGTAAAATGGGTATTATTTGAAAACCAAATTAATGACATCATCATCATCATCATCATCATCTGTTAGTCAACAGTTGGCTATTTTTGTTTCTTATTCTGTTTGGGGTGTATTGGGTTGATCTAAGTGATTGTGCGTTGGGGGAAGAGAAAGAGAGAGGGTGGGGGTAAAATGGGTATTATCAGAAAACTAAATTAACTACATCATCACAATATGTTACTGTTGACTAAAGGAGGGGAAAAATCGTAATTTCCAGAACTATGAGGGTAAGATTCTATTTGATCAAAACTTCAAGGGTGGTATTTGTAATTTACCCTTTTAAAAAAATATTTTATTTTATTTAATCTGAAAACAAACAAACAAAAAAAGAATTTGGTTTGCATTTTTAGGATAAGGTGATTTTTCCTCTTTATATGAGTTGGTTTGTTTTTAGTGGGAAAAAAAACAGATCAGATTGGATTTTTGTATCGGATATCTATATAAGTCGTATCCGATTCAGATTTGAGTAATGCGGATTTACCATATTCGAATTCGGATTTATTTGTAATCGGATGGATCAGATTGTCATGGATTTGATTTAATTCCATCCATTGGCATGCTTACTTCAAATTTGGTAAATGTATATGGTTCATATGTTATTGGTGTTTTTCCTTGGGTATTGGTTATTGATTATTGCTGTTTTTAATTATTTATGATTTTTTATGCCAAGACAAACAATAGAAATTATTTTTTAAAAAATTAATCCACGTCAAGCCAATTGCCGAAAAGTAAATTCATTTTTAGAAAATACTTTCTATCAAGTCAAAACAATGAAAAACAAATTTATTTCTAAAAAATACTTTATTCGAAAAACATTTTTCGGAGAAAAGGTTTTTCGTCCGAAACAAACAAAAGCATAAGTAATCAACAATTACAAAAATGAGAAGAAAACTAGATACGGGCAAATAGCATCAAAGTGGAAAGGCACATCCTAATTAGGTTGGCATCTACCTCCCACCAATCATGAGCTTACCCTAAATCCAAACAAAGAGATGAAGTTTGCAAGCTACCAACAAAAAAAAACATAAAGCATCCCCTTCTTAAGATTACACGGCCTAATCAAACCCAACAAAAAAGAAACAAAAATATGCTAAAAGAAACCCGAGAGGAGTCCATAGGCCCTGAAGCATAATAACCCGACTGATTTCAAAACAGTTCCAATACACCCTTCTTCCTATACAGAAGATGCCTCTGCAAATTGGAATCCAGGCCAGCCTCCAACGAACCCCAAAGTACAGTTTTCACCTTAATTTGATAAACCATGTCTTCCCAATACAATGTCGTGCCCATAGGCTGTATTGTGCCTAAATTTTAATCTAAGGCATGTCACAGTACGATTAAAAAATGGACTGGGTCGATCACGGAACGAAACATGAAAATAAATCAGCCTGGCCGACATTGCAAGACCCACTTTAGCTCTCCCAAGTATTAACAAAAAAGAATTTAACAAAATAACATTAACCTATATCGCTTATTTTACTTATTTATTAGTAACACCTTTCCCATCTAGCATCTAATAAAAGAGCTGGAGGACCACAAGATAGAGCGATAAGAGCAGCGAGTGCATAATCAGTAACAACAGTTGCGAGTGCTTAGGGGTTGTGAGTCGTGTGTTTAAATTTTCTTTGGCAATACATGTTTGTTGATTGAATTTGCATGTAATACTCAACTCATAGTCATGCAATATAGCCCTTTCAAGACTACTTATATAGCACATTTCACTAACTTTCTTTAAATTCAAACGATTATTCTTACAACTTTGTTTAAATTTAAAACAAAATTAAATGACTTGGAGGCATAAACGTATGTATGAAAAACATCAAGTGACTCAATTGATACCCCAAGTAATTAAAATATAGACAAGTTACCAAACGTATTGTCTTTTTAAAAATAAAAAATCATTATCTGGAAGGCAAGTCCAATCAAATAGGGTCAAAGATGATTTAATCAAAGACTATTTCATATGAAATATATGCATGATAATAGGTCATAAAAATACCGTATGCTAACGAATCTGTTTAGG
>BRYF01000007.1:14112432-14114932 GCA_030159135.1 Actinidia polygama
GAAGTAGTCTAATAAGAAATAACCTCATAATTGAGTAACATAAGAAGGCTTTTTAGCCTCACTTTCCAATTGCACCGGGAAAATGTTGATAATGGATATGTGATAAAAGCCTAAGAGACCATGATGAAAGATTGGGAAATCCCCAACAATATTTTTTATCCTTTGCCTTTTTCATAGGTTTGAAAAATTAATTTTATCAAACTTTTCAGGTTTGGGGGGGCAATAAAGGCCTATAGTCTCTGCCCAAATCTGATTCTCTCTTTCGACTCACGATCCATAACTAACTTATAGGATCGGGCCAAATCTCTAAATCACGCAAGCTTGGGTTTCAATTAATTTGAAAAGGATGTCTTGAAATTCATGGTTATTAGATCCAAGTCTTGAATAAAATTATTTTCTTTGTCTTCTCTCAGTCCTACAAATTGACCTAGTCGCATGTATGGGAGAGTGTTACGAATTTGATCTACCAAATCGATCTTTTGTGCCAACCAAAAATGGATCACGTGATCTAAAAGTTACTACACATATAATTAAATAATTTTAAATTGAATTCCTCCCAAAAATTTAATTGGGTTTGGTAATTTTTAATGGCGCTACAATTTTATTAAAGTATTAGTCCTATACTAATTGGGTGTTGAATTGTTAGAACTAAATATAATGTTAGCTTAAATGTTTGGGTAGATACAAAGGTCCATCCACATAAATAAAAAAAAACATCCCGCGGTAGACCTAACAAATAAAAGTTACACGACGATAGACTCAAAACGAAGCTACACTTGATAGATCTAAAAAGAAACTTACGCATAAATAAAACAATTTTTTTAGTTACTAACCAATTTTTTAGATTGACTCACTCACTATCTCTAGGTGCAATCCATCACTGCATCCAAAGTTCAAGAAGATAAAAGAGATGATTTCTATATGGTGGAAACTTTCAATAAAGTATGAGCCACCAAAAATTTCGTCGTAACTAAAAATGATCTTTCATATTATTAGAATCAAAATCACTTGAAAACAATTTTTCATGAGAAAACTCGGTTCAACCACTTTGACTAACACGATTGCACTTCAACTTAATGACCATTAACTTATTCTGTAGTCAATTTTTATGGGTATTTGTGGTGATTAAATTTACGTTAAAAAATGATTATTTAAAGAAACTTTTCTACAAATCGATTTTCAAAATATATTTTTGACCAATAAAACGAAGGATTACTGTTGAAGGTAATTCTTGAATCAATCATCAAACCACAAAATGAAAAAACCAATTTGACCTGTATTTTTTGATTGATCGGATGATTTTTTAGCTTAGTTTTTTAGGGGCCTTTTCATATTTTAGCTAAAAGTACAGGAAAAAAAACGAAGAAGATTTTTTTAGCTAAATTTAGATTCAGAATAATAATGTGAACCAGGCAACAGAGTTGAATTCATTCCGAAAATTTGGTGGAACACTTTACAATGTGCCACCAAGTCCTCCAATTTAGTATGAGCCATGATTGCACTTCAACTTAGCACCATTAACTTATTCTCTATGCTCTATTTTTTTGTTTCTATAAATACTCTATTTTTGAATCTAAAGTATTCTTTAAGAAGTTGTAACACGAGGCCTACTAGTTTTATGACGAGTTACAAAAATCACATTCTTCTAAAAAAGATCGAGTATCATATCTCTCTCAATATTTACCATTGAGAGTTTTAAACCCTATCGAGTTTTGCATTTTTTTCGCATTTTGTACATGCCCCTCAAAAACGAAAACAAAAACAATGATAAGAAACATACAAAAGAAAAAGAAACAATAATGAAAATGAAATCAACTTCTTTTTTTTGCAGAAATGTTTTGAAAATTGGAAGAAAATCTTTTTGCTGATCCTGAAAAGTAGGTTTGTTAAAAATCAAACAAACAAACAAAAAAGAAGATTCAAATACACTTTTTGGGGGAAAAAATCACCAAACAAATTTATACTTCCTTTTGTTTTGAACAATTGTATTGCCCAATCTTATGACTTCAACTAGCTAGCGGGTGAAAATGGGATATCCTTCCTTGTGCACCATGTACGGTAAGGTAGGGATATCCTTTCTTGTGGTATAGGCTTTTTATGACACTTTCCCTTCCAACGATGAAAATCAATTCAACAAGTGTGAGTGAGAAGAATTTGTTTGTCTGTAAAAAAAAATCCACCCCTGATCTCTTGATCCTGGTGGCTAATGAGCATGCTATTGCTAGGCTGCTAGGACCCCACCACATGACGGTGGCTTGGGCACTCTCCAATCTCTGCAAAGGAAAGTGCAAATATAAATCTTAGAAATATTGCAATAAGGGCCGGGACCCACATTTTTAGTAGTATCCTATCAGAATTATGGTTGGAATGGCCTCTTTAATCCAGCATGTGTGATGGATGATTGTTTCTCTTTCCCTCGCTTTGCATTCTCACTTTACTGCTCCTTCCACTCATTACTTGATAACATGTTGAAATGTATGGGAAATTATTTTGTGTTGTA
>BRYF01000007.1:14139932-14144932 GCA_030159135.1 Actinidia polygama
TTCTTTTCTTCCTCCGCTTGAAATTGTCCTTTTGCTTACTGCAAATTCTACTCTAAGATCGAATCTGAGATCGAGTTTGCTGCGAGATCTGCGTCCATATAGAGCGAGTCAGCAACCTACAAAGAAGCTTGCGAGGCAGAGGGGTCCTTCTGGTTGCTTTTTCTCACTCTAGTTCGTGGCGATGGAGGAGGGAAACACAGTTTGGCGTGGGTGGTTTGGGGGAAATTGGTTTTGAATTTTTTTTTACTCAAAACGACGTCGTTTTTGTTAGTCGAAGTGACGTCGTTTTGATTGTTGTAAGCGGATGTTGTAATGGCTCGTTGTAAACGTAGCATTGCTCATATTTTATGGTATAGTAGATCACATGCTCTGAAAACGGTTACGTACATACAAAGATAAATATTTTAAGGTATAGTAGATTAATTATACGAGAAAGATTTATAGATTATAAAACAAATTGTATCTTATTTTATCACTGGTCTGGTGGTGCTAGAAAAGTCACCACCTCTCTTACATTCTCTCTGCCTCACTCTACATCTCTCTTCCCTTACTTTTTTTCCACACAGAATACATAGCCATGTATGCTATATATGCCTCAAATACACAAAATCTGAAAGCCGTAAAGTCTTCATTGGGAGCCCAATTAGGAGGGAGCACCATTGGGAAGCAAAACTATGAGAAAGAATGGTCAATACTTTGGAACTCTAAACATGAACTTAAGCCCAAATCCCAACAGAGAGACCTCAACAACGAGATGGAGAAACGACATTGCGATGAGTTACACGATGGCGGCAAGTGCTTGAGGACGATGGCAACAAAGCTGGGTTCGCCTTCCTTCAAGAGAATGGAAGGAGGGCGGGTGGCTAGGGCAAAAAATAAGTTGGGATGAGTAATTGAGTTTAACTCATTTATAACACACTCTCAAGGGTATAAATGGATCAAGACTTATTTTGACTCAATTAATAAATGAGTTGAGTTAAAAAGTGGCTGAATTTTTTAGGCTTGGGATAAAATTGACATTCTACATTCTGTATTCTAAAGTAAAATGACGACCAAATTCATCACAAAGCACTAGGGGTTGTGATATGTCATCCTACAATTTTGTCACACCAATGGCAATAATGTACCGAACACACGTCTAAAATTGTGGTGCTTGACCTGCTTTAGAGCGTCTCTAGCAACATTAGTTACAATAACTATTGAAAAAGTGCATCTTTTAATTTAGTTAATCATTTTTTACATTTATCCTCCAACAATCCTATCTATTTCGCATCCATTCTTTTTAAAATATTATTTCTTTCTTAAGTTTTAATATATTTAATTGCATCTACCCAAAATCACCACCCCACTCCGATGGGACCACCCAAACCCACAACAGAAACTGCCACCGCCATTGAACCTTCTCTAGAGCTAACCCATTCCCAATCTAACCATGAAATCACAACATTTCTCCACCAAATATTTACTCATACAATAAATTGAACAAAGGGGTTTTCAATTGAGACCTCCAAGAGTAAAGATATCAACAGTAAAACCTTAACTCCAAGGGCGGAACCAGGATCTTAAGTGAGGAGGGACTAAAGTGTAAAAAAATTATTTTTAATATATTTCATGGGAGAAATAAGTGTAAAAAAATTAAAATAAATTTTATAATTTTTTAAAAGTGAGGGAAGACTATAGCCCCATCTTAACCCTTGCTGGCTTCGCCTTTACTTAATTCACGGTGGCCATGCCTTGGTAGTGGCCAATCTCACGTTGACTCCTAGGCCCAATAATAGTTGCTCTTCCCTAGAGTGACCCTCTTAACTAGTTCTGGATTTTGAAACTCAACTAGATTCCTCTACAAAATTATAAGGCTTGAGATTCAAATTGAGATGGTTACCCCATGCTCCAACTCAGTTTAGTAATTTTTCCTTTTAGATGGGGAACTAAGTTTAGTAATTGAGTACCACATATCTATAATGAGATACTTTATTTTGACATGATATAATATTATAAATTAGCGATAAATGAAATAGGATCATGAGTGGTGATAATGCAACGACTGGCATTGTTGGTGCCATGACACCTTTACAATATTTGCCAAATATGACAATTTTACCCTCAAATATTTCTTGCCAGTGATTCACACTCTTCCTCATACTATACTCTTCATACTTCTCTCTCCTCTTAATTGTTTCTCACTTCATCACCATGTCTCTCACACTTATGTCTCTCCCCCATCCCTTTTCATCATATTTCTCTAATCTTCCTCCCACCGAGCTTCTTTTCTTTCCCCAAAACCTTACCATTTAACTTAGCCCAACCACTTGAAAACATCGCCATTGAAACCTCTGATGACATCACCACCGCCGGCGCTGATTAGAGAAATCAAAATCCTTTTTGTCTCTTCTTTCATTGAACAACAGTGACATTACATAGTATTTTGGACCATTTTTCATCAATTGTATTCATCAATTCTATGGAGTGTGAGTAATGGAAATGAAGGATAGTGTAAGGGGACAAAATATACAATGACAGAGTCTAGCCACGCAAAGGCATAGAGCCACCGCAGGAGATTCGTACTTAGTAGGCTCAATGGTCCTCCACGCTGGAGTGCGATGTAGATATGCTAACTCATAATCGTGCTAGGGTAGGGAATCTCCTAGGGAGCTGTCGCTATAAAGCAAGCTCATTGGATCTCTATGCCTGAGCTCGGTGAAAGTATTATTAGAGTAAACCCCAGTCCGAGCTTGGACCACCATCGTGACCAGACTATCGCTGTAAAGTAGGATAGAAGCGATGACTGCGCTAGAGCTCGGATTAGGGACGATGGGCAACGGGGATCCCAAAGGAGGATAGGGGACAGAAGGAAACTTGCACGACAGGGTTTTCATTGACAGCCCCATACCCAAATAAGGAAGCCAGCGACGTGATGATGAGCTAGCAATTGTGTCGTAGAGGCATGGTTGGGTCAGCTACCCACCTACTGACATGGCCGTTGGCACGTCAAGGTACACGCCGAGCTAGGCTACATAAGCGGGAATCACTATTCTCGCAAAGGTACATGACCTTGAGCCTGAACATTCTTACTCTCTCTTTCTCTCTCTAGAAACTACAACTTTGGTCATCTAACTTGACCGTCGAAAAGCCGTTTTTCAGAAATAGCTCTGGTGGCCGATCTCACTATTGTTGTGCTGCAGCCAGGTCGCCTACGAGCCCCTACCAGGTGTCAGCACCTCATATCAGTCGGAGGACCGCCGTATGTGTCTATTTTCGATTTCCTGTCCATCGTTCTACAAACCCACTACCCCACACAAATGGCACCATTTATGGGAAATCGATTATAGACATTTGCAAAGACGCTACTCATGGAATCACAGGACAACAACTATTTTGTTAGCCATCAAACCCGACGGGAGCCACCTCATGTGCCCAGAACGCTTGGAGACAAAGGAGGTAAGCTACTGGACGATGCCCAAAGGGCAACGAAAGCCACCTCGAAGTCGAAGGCAGGTCAGTTAATCTATAAAGGAGAAGACGAACGGGACATCACCATTGAGCGACAGCAAGTGCAACTAACGGAGATGGCGCAAATTTTGGTGGATAATCGACTCATGAAACCACCGCGAATGGACGATAGAGAACCCTCTAGAGCAAGATCTAGAGGAGCCGAGGATCCGTTAGCGGGAGTTCGCAAGGAGAAATGGCACGACACGCGGGTCGAGCTTGAGAGCCATAAAAATAGCAAGTCCAAAGTGTCAAGCAAATAGAGGTTGTCACCACGCCGAGCTCAGAAGAGTGAGGACTTGCGCGACGCACTCAATGCGAATAGGAATCGGGTAGGAGACCTAACGGAGAAAATCAACAACCGAGTAGCAACTAGAAGGGTTAAAACTATTGTGACAGCTGGATCAGTGGCTCATCCAGTTGCATCAACACAAAAAGAACCGATCTCGAGATACAGACCCTATTCTACTAGGAGATTGCAGGAATGGACCCTCTAGAGAAATTTGTGCCACCAAGGTTCACCCGTATGATGGGAAATCGGATCCACGATCCCATGTGAGTCATGTTAGGCAGATGGTGGCCTTGTGGAATCACATGGATGCTCTCATGTGTTGAGTATTCCCATCCAGCCTTGGAGACCTCAGTTTGAAATGGTTTGATAAATTACCGTTTGGATCAATAGAGAACTTTTATCTACTCACCGAGTCATTCGTGGCACTGTTCATCATAAATACCAAAGTACGAAAAGCCATTGGATCTCTTTTAATATTAAAGAAAGGGAAGAACGAGTCGATCCGCAATTATAGCAAACAATACTAGAAAACATATAACGAGATAGAGGATTGCTCTGAGGAGCTGGCGGTAGCGAGCTACAAGCTCAAGCTTGCTCCTGGAGAAAGACTCTGGGAAAACCTAACGCTCGATCCTCCAATTGACCTCCGTAATCTCATGTCCCGGGTCGAGATGTTGGCCCGGTTCAAGAACGACGTTGGGCAGGCCGAAAAGATAGTAGGTGGGACCACCCGAGGGGAGGGTCCGTTCAAAAAGCAAAAGGAAGGTCTGGGCCTGTTCGAGAACAGAGCAAGACAAGGAAATTAACGTCGTCTTTAAAGAGCCAATCTACAACTCCTCGCTCGGATCAGAGACAAGCCATACTTCAAGAAACCTGAACCGATGGGAGGAGATCCAAAAAGACAAAACAAGCGCTGGAAGTGCTCCTACCATGATGAGAAGGGCATAAGACCGAAATTGCAAAGCTTTGAAAGCCTTCCAGGAGCAGCTGGTCCGAGATGGACACCTTAAAGAGTTCGTCAATGAATAAAAGACGCGAGCAAAGATAGCCGAGCCCAAACCCAACCCGAGGTTTGACCGAGGTGGGGGCGATGTCGAGAAAGCTATGGACGTGGATGATGAAGATTTGCCTTTGGGCACTTCTCACATGATTGGGGGACCCAACGACCCAAGTCTAGAAAATAGAATCCGAAGCGAGATCCGCACAATAAGCCAAATGC
>BRYF01000007.1:14149932-14164932 GCA_030159135.1 Actinidia polygama
TATCCATAAGACCCCAGGAGGGGGCAAGGACCGGAGAATTTGCCGCCCAATATGGAGAAGCCAACTCAACCAGACACCCAGCAACGCTGAATCCCGGGCTGAAGCTTTATGCTACAGAGCTTTTGGGCACAGAAACTTCAGACTACAGAGCTTTTGGGGACAGACGAGGATGAGCTGGAAATATTTGCCAAGCCCACCCATATCAAAGTTACTCGCCACTTTCCAAAGAATAATCATCGGGACTTCCCGTAGCCTATAGAGAACCTCAGCAACAAAAAGCCCTGGGGGCTAAAAGTCAGAGACATCTACATTGAGCTCCCAACTATTTTAGAGAGACTAACGTAGAAGATTATGAGATGAGATCATTAGAGGCAAAACACAACCCTACTTATAAGCGCCAAATAGAAAACGAAATGCTTGTCATCAATGCAGAAGGCTAGTGGTCTGAAATTAATGTGGAAGGCGAACTGGCGAGAAGACGAATGGACCAAATGGATGGAAGGTTAATGCGGAAGGCAAACTAGCGAGAAGACAAATGGACCAGATGGATAGAAGGAATGATGGGGACGTAAGAACATGCACCTGGACCGCGACGCTTCACGGAATGACTGCATCCCAATGGCAAACTAAGATCATGCACGTGACAAGTCCCACACAAGTCACGCGCCTCAACAGGAATTAAATTCCTACCTTAAAGATTCTAGAATAAAGGCTTGCCCAACTTGACAAGATCCCAGAGCTCAGTCAAAGAGATTTGAAATTTGGTAAAGTAAGCTAAACGTAAGTCTAGGTAGGGTCAGCCGAGCTCTAAGAGAGCTCCGAACTCGCACCCGCAGTTTGTATTAGCTTAGCCTTGCTGAGCCTTGGGAAAACTAGCTAAACTGGAATGCGGTTTGGAGCATAAGGAACCCCGAACCCAGCCGCACTGAAGGCAGTGAAGCAAAGGCGAAACTATGTTACTTGTATCCGAATGACAAGCAATCAAGGCAGGATAAATGTCGAACAAAGCTAAAAACGAATTGCAAAGTATATCAACATACAGAGTCAAGATCATTATAGAAAAAGAAAAATTTTGGTCCAAAATGCCAGAATGTTACAAGTATGAGAAAAAAGAATGGTTTGGAAAAAAATCAAAGAGAAGTCTTCAATCGAACTACCCCTCAAGGAGATTCTCCCCCTCATCCTTAGCGCCTCTAGCCCCCTCAGCTCCTTCGGTAATGGCTCCCTTAACATCAGCATGATCGCGACCCTCTACCACAGCAACATTAGTACCCTCCCCATCAACTGGCAAGGTGGTGTACTCTTCCTCGTTAAAGTCGGGGAGGACGATCAGGGAGTAACCTACTAGGGGAGTAGGCAGTCGAACTGGCGGGGCGGGAGAAACCCAGGCTGGATGTTCAAGCGAGTCAGCCTTTGTGAAAGATACCAGGGTGAAGTTCAACGAGCTACTTCTTGTACACGTCTCCAGCTCGTTCGAAGGCACGATCAAAAACCTTATGGTAGACTTTGCCATAAGCCAATGCTTTGAGCTCGGTCACCTCTTGCTGAGCTTGGTTCCTTTGCCCGATCGCGATCTCGACCGCATTGCGGGCGTCAAAGAGTTTGGCCCTGGTTTGCTTTAGCTCTTTTTCAAGGCCATGGGCCTTTTGATTGGCCTTCTTTATGTCCATAGCGTGCTACTTCAAACGAAGAGAAGCAGACACAGCCCCCAACTACAAGTCACATGGCAAAAAAAAATTATTTAATGACACAAGAAAATCATAAAGCATAAGTCAAGCCAAAATGAATGACAAACCTGAGCTCCCATCGTGACCAGCTTGCCCCTGAACTCCGCTAAGTCCTCGCTAGCATGGTCTGCAACATCCTGTGGGAGCATAACGGCATTTCCCAAGGCCACGCAAGTCTCGTGGTCTTTAGTGGTGTCGGCAGATGTAACGTGTTTGCCAAGCTCAACCGCGGTAAATAGAGGAGCCCAGTGCTTAGGGGTGCCTGACGTTGAGCTAGTGCCATTACCATTCTTCTGGCAAGAAGTCCCCTCTGTCAGTTGCTTCCCCTCTCGTTTGCCGCCTGGACGAGAAGATGTGGATATGGATCAGATCTCCTCCAAAAGCAAGCAGTGAACCCTACGCAAAACGAATCTAGAGAAACAACCAAACAGTCAGTCACAATACAATCAAATCACCAAGGTACGCAACAAACAAGAGCATGCCAGTTCTTACCTACAGGAACGTAACCCCTATGCCTCGGGATGGAATAAAGATCAGGGTTGTTAGCCTAAAACTCCCATTGTCCAGAGACCCAAACAAAATCGTTCAAATACAAATTTTTATTTGGAGAATCCATGACCAACCTCGTCTAAGGCTGATTAGGCTTTCGAAGGCGAAGATAATGGTTACCTTCAAACATTTAGGTCTCAGGGTTCTTCCTAGGGAGAACTACACAATATACATGAAGTAAATCCTCAGTGGTGAACTTTTGTCTTTCTCGCTGCATTAGAGCGTCCACAATCGGCATAGTCCGCACGAAGTTCACCGACACTTGCATAAAAGTACGCCGGCATATAAATAGGATAGCCTTCAGCAACTTACTTAGGGGAAATCTCAACCCTGCTTGGTGGATGAACTAAGTTCGAATGGGCACACAATCACCCTATCCTTCTACCCAATCAACATCATTGTTCGGGCCTAGCCGTTCTATCACTATGTTGTTAGGGATCCTATGGTCAACCCGAAACCAAGCCAAAGACTCGTCGTTGTGAACCAGCAACTGCGCCTGATTCAGCGCCATGTTTTGAAATAGGAGTAAACAGTCAGAACAAGCTCAAAAGCATTGCGATAGATGAGGGCTACGTCAGCCATAATGGAAACCCTTGTCAAGACAATCTAGACTAACCCAGACTCTACGCAGAAGCTCGCAAATGCCCAGCAATGGCGGAAGGTCGACCACAAGCCTCTCGTCACTAAGGAACACGGCAACAGGGCTATTTAAAACCCGCTAATAGCCAGAAACCAAGAATCTCAACAACAACAAAAAAAGAAAAAATAACAATGATATTGGGAAAACTCAACAGATGAAGAATTCACGAAAGAATGAGGACTCACCGTAATCACTGGAGATGTTCTCGGGGCGTCCAGTAGCAGAATCAGAGTTATCATAGAAAAGAAAGAACAAAAACGCGACGGAGTCACAAGGATAATTTCCTCTCTCTAGAAGTTGTGAAGTGGCATCGTGAATAGTGAAGAATGTCCTTATAAAGAAGTTATAGAGGTAGGAACTCAGCCAAACACGCCTTTATGAAGCTTAGCTTCGCCGCTTCGCCGCTTCGCCGGTGAAGCGACCAAACATGGTCTAAAGACGCATTGTTTCGCAGGCTAATCATCACGGCCCAATCAGTGAATCTCGAACACGTGGCAGCATTTCCACAAGACTTTCCAGCTCGACCCCAAAGGAAATGAGAGGAGCCCCATTTTTTGCCACTCTTAGCAAAACTTCTCAAAGGGAGGAGTCATCCAAACTCAAAAAAATGCTCTGGACTTGTTCTATGAGTTTGCTATGCATGCAGGGCAAAGCCTTTACTGACAGGTTAGTCGAGCTTGAAGAGACCTCCGAACCACGTCCCGCGTATTTGCCACACTTAGTAAAATTTTTTCGAAGGGACTACTTAGCAGAGCTCTAAGACATGCTCTGGACTAGTCCAAAAAGGTTACTAAGTATGCAAGGCCAAGCCTTCACTAACGGGCTAGCCGAGCTCGAAGAGAGCTCCAATTCATGTCCCGCATATTTGCCACATTCCGCAAAATTTTTCGAAGGCAAGAGTCAGCCGAGCATGAAAAAATGTTCTGGACTCATCCAGTGAGGTTGCTAAGTATGCAAGACAAAGCCTTCACTAACGGGTTAGCCAAACTCGAAGAGAGCTCCGAATCACGTCCTATGTATTTGACACACTTAGCAAAAAATTTCGAAGGGAAGAGTCAGCTGAGCTCGAAAAAAAGCTCCAGACTCGTCCCGTGAGTTTGCTAAGTATGCAGGGCAAAAACTTCACTGAAGGATGAGCCGAGTTTGAAGAGAGGTCCAACCTCGTCTTGCGTATTTGCCACACATAGCAAAATTTTTCGAAGGGAGGAGTCAACCGAGCTGGAAAACATGCTATGGACTCATCCCGTGAGATTGCTAAGTATGTAAGGAAAAACCTTTATTGACGTGTTAGTCGAGCTCGAAGAGAGTTCCGAATCTTATCCCGCGTATTTGCCACAGTTAGAAAAAAATTTCAAAGGAAGGAGTCAACCGAGCTCGAAAAAATACTCCGGACTCATCCCGTGAGGTTGCTAAGTATGCAGGGCAAAGCCTTCACTAAAGGGTTAGCCGAGCTCAAAGAGAGCTCTGAACCACGTCCTGCATATTTGCCACACTTAGAAAAAAATTTCGAAGGGAGAAGTCAACCGAGCTCGAAAAAATGCTCCGGACTCATCTAATGAGGTTTCTAAGTATGCCGGGAAATCCTTCACTAACGGGTTAGCCAATCTCAAATAGAGCTCCAAACCACGTCCCGCGTATTTGCCACACTTAGCAAAATTTTTCGAAGGGAGGAGTCAGTCGAGCTCGAAAAAATTCTCTGGACTCGTCTCATGAGGTTGCTATGTATGCAAGGCAAAGCCTTCACTGACGGGTTAGCCGAGCTCGAAGAGAGCTCCAAATCACGTCGCGCATATTTGCCACACTTAGTAAAAATTTTCGAAAGTGATGAGTCATCTGAGCTCAAAAAAATTGCTCCGAACTCATCCCGTGAGGTTGCTAAGTATGCAGGGCAAAGCCTTCACTAACGGGTTAGCTGAGCTCAAAAAGAGCTCTAAACCACATCCCGCGTATTTGCCACACTTAGCAAATTTTTTGAAGGGAGGAGTCAATCGAGCTCGAAAAAATGCTCCGAACTCGTCCCGTGAGGTTGCTAAGTGTTCAGGGCAAAGCTTTCACTAACGAGTTAGCTGAGCTTAAAGAAAGCTCTAAACCATGTCCCGCGTATTTGCCACACTTAGCAAAATTTTTCCAAGGGAGGAGTAAACTGAGCTTGAAAAAATGCTCTAGAATCATCCTGTGAGGTTGCTATGTATGCAGAGCAAAACCTTCACTAACGGGTTAGCCGAGCTCGAAGAGAGCTCCGAATCACGTCGTGTGTTTTTGCCACACTTAGCAAAGTTTTTCAAAGTGAAGAGTTATCTGAGCTCAACAAAATGCTCTAGACTCGTCCCATGAGGTTGCTAAGTATATAGGGCAAAGCCTTCATTGACGGGTTAGCTGAGCTTGAAGAGAGTTTTTAACCACGTCCCGCGTATTTACCACAGTTAGCAAAAATTTTAGAAGGAATGAGTCAACCAAGCTCGAAAAAATGCTCCAGATTTATCCCATGAGGTTGCTAAGTATGCAGGGAAAAGCCTTCAACAACGGGTTAGCCGAGCTCAAAGAGAGCTCTGAACCACGTCCCGCGTATTGCCACACTTAGCAAAAATTTTCAAAGAGAGGAGTCAGTCGAGCTCAAAAAAATACTCCAGACTCGTCTCATGAGGGTGCTAACTATGCAGGGCAAATCTTTCACTGATGGGTTAACCAAGCTTGAAGAAAGCTCTGAACCATGTCCTGCGTATTTGCCATACTTAGCAAAATCTTTCAAAGGGAGGAGTCAACCAACCTCAAAAAAATGCTCCAGACTCATCCCGTGAGGTTGCTAAGTATGCAAGGCAAAGTCTTCACTGACGGGTCAACCAAGCTCGAAGAGAGCTCCGAATCATGTCGCGCGTATTTGCCACACTTAGCAAAATTTTTCAAAGAGATGAGTCATCTGAGCTCAAAAAAATACTCTAGACTCTTCCCATGACGTTGCTAAGTATGTAGGGCAAAGCCTTCACTAAAGGGTTAGCCGAGCTCAAAGAGAGCTCTGAACCACGTCCTGCATATTTGCCACACTTAGAAAAAAATTTCGAAGGGAGAAGTCAACCGAGCTCGAAAAAATGCTCCGGACTCATCTAATGAGGTTTCTAAGTATGCCGGGAAATCCTTCACTAACGGGTTAGCCAATCTCAAATAGAGCTCCAAACCACGTCCCGCGTATTTGCCACACTTAGCAAAATTTTTCGAAGGGAGGAGTCAGTCGAGCTCGAAAAAATTCTCTGGACTCGTCTCATGAGGTTGCTATGTATGCAAGGCAAAGCCTTCACTGACGGGTTAGCCGAGCTCGAAGAGAGCTCCAAATCACGTCGCGCATATTTGCCACACTTAGTAAAAATTTTCGAAAGTGATGAGTCATCTGAGCTCAAAAAAATTGCTCCGAACTCATCCCGTGAGGTTGCTAAGTATGCAGGGCAAAGCCTTCACTAACGGGTTAGCCGATCTCAAATAGAGCTCCAAACCACGTCCCGCGTATTTGCCACACTTAGCAAAATTTTTCGAAGGGAGGAGTCAGTCGAGCTCGAAAAAATTCTCTGGACTCGTCTCATGAGGTTGCTATGTATGCAAGGCAAAGCCTTCACTGACGGGTTAGCCGAGCTCGAAGAGAGCTCCAAATCACGTCGCGCATATTTGCCACACTTAGTAAAAATTTTCGAAAGTGATGAGTCATCTGAGCTCAAAAAAATTGCTCCGAACTCATCCCGTGAGGTTGCTAAGTATGCAGGGCAAAGCCTTCACTAACGGGTTAGCTGAGCTCAAAAAGAGCTCTAAACCACATCCCGCGTATTTGCCACACTTAGCAAATTTTTTGAAGGGAGGAGTCAATCGAGCTCGAAAAAATGCTCCGAACTCGTCCCGTGAGGTTGCTAAGTGTTCAGGGCAAAGCTTTCACTAACGAGTTAGCTGAGCTTAAAGAAAGCTCTAAACCATGTCCCGCGTATTTGCCACACTTAGCAAAATTTTTCCAAGGGAGGAGTAAACTGAGCTTGAAAAAATGCTCTAGAATCATCCTGTGAGGTTGCTATGTATGCAGAGCAAAACCTTCACTAACGGGTTAGCCGAGCTCGAAGAGAGCTCCGAATCACGTCGTGTGTTTTTGCCACACTTAGCAAAGTTTTTCAAAGTGAAGAGTTATCTGAGCTCAACAAAATGCTCTAGACTCGTCCCATGAGGTTGCTAAGTATATAGGGCAAAGCCTTCATTGACGGGTTAGCTGAGCTTGAAGAGAGTTTTTAACCACGTCCCGCGTATTTACCACAGTTAGCAAAAATTTTAGAAGGAATGAGTCAACCAAGCTCGAAAAAATGCTCCAGATTTATCCCATGAGGTTGCTAAGTATGCAGGGAAAAGCCTTCAACAACGGGTTAGCCGAGCTCAAAGAGAGCTCTGAACCACGTCCCGCGTATTGCCACACTTAGCAAAAATTTTCAAAGAGAGGAGTCAGTCGAGCTCAAAAAAATACTCCAGACTCGTCTCATGAGGGTGCTAACTATGCAGGGCAAATCTTTCACTGATGGGTTAACCAAGCTTGAAGAAAGCTCTGAACCATGTCCTGCGTATTTGCCATACTTAGCAAAATCTTTCAAAGGGAGGAGTCAACCAACCTCAAAAAAATGCTCCAGACTCATCCCGTGAGGTTGCTAAGTATGCAAGGCAAAGTCTTCACTGACGGGTCAACCAAGCTCGAAGAGAGCTCCGAATCATGTCGCGCGTATTTGCCACACTTAGCAAAATTTTTCAAAGAGATGAGTCATCTGAGCTCAAAAAAATACTCTAGACTCTTCCCATGACGTTGCTAAGTATGTAGGGCAAAGCCTTCACTAAAGGGTTAGCCGAGCTCAAAGAGAGCTCTGAACCACGTCCTGCATATTTGCCACACTTAGAAAAAAATTTCGAAGGGAGAAGTCAACCGAGCTCGAAAAAATGCTCCGGACTCATCTAATGAGGTTTCTAAGTATGCCGGGAAATCCTTCACTAACGGGTTAGCCAATCTCAAATAGAGCTCCAAACCACGTCCCGCGTATTTGCCACACTTAGCAAAATTTTTCGAAGGGAGGAGTCAGTCGAGCTCGAAAAAATTCTCTGGACTCGTCTCATGAGGTTGCTATGTATGCAAGGCAAAGCCTTCACTGACGGGTTAGCCGAGCTCGAAGAGAGCTCCAAATCACGTCGCGCATATTTGCCACACTTAGTAAAAATTTTCGAAAGTGATGAGTCATCTGAGCTCAAAAAAATTGCTCCGAACTCATCCCGTGAGGTTGCTAAGTATGCAGGGCAAAGCCTTCACTAACGGGTTAGCCGATCTCAAATAGAGCTCCAAACCACGTCCCGCGTATTTGCCACACTTAGCAAAATTTTTCGAAGGGAGGAGTCAGTCGAGCTCGAAAAAATTCTCTGGACTCGTCTCATGAGGTTGCTATGTATGCAAGGCAAAGCCTTCACTGACGGGTTAGCCGAGCTCGAAGAGAGCTCCAAATCACGTCGCGCATATTTGCCACACTTAGTAAAAATTTTCGAAAGTGATGAGTCATCTGAGCTCAAAAAAATTGCTCCGAACTCATCCCGTGAGGTTGCTAAGTATGCAGGGCAAAGCCTTCACTAACGGGTTAGCTGAGCTCAAAAAGAGCTCTAAACCACATCCCGCGTATTTGCCACACTTAGCAAATTTTTTGAAGGGAGGAGTCAATCGAGCTCGAAAAAATGCTCCGAACTCGTCCCGTGAGGTTGCTAAGTGTTCAGGGCAAAGCTTTCACTAACGAGTTAGCTGAGCTTAAAGAAAGCTCTAAACCATGTCCCGCGTATTTGCCACACTTAGCAAAATTTTTCCAAGGGAGGAGTAAACTGAGCTTGAAAAAATGCTCTAGAATCATCCTGTGAGGTTGCTATGTATGCAGAGCAAAACCTTCACTAACGGGTTAGCCGAGCTCGAAGAGAGCTCCGAATCACGTCGTGTGTTTTTGCCACACTTAGCAAAGTTTTTCAAAGTGAAGAGTTATCTGAGCTCAACAAAATGCTCTAGACTCGTCCCATGAGGTTGCTAAGTATATAGGGCAAAGCCTTCATTGACGGGTTAGCTGAGCTTGAAGAGAGTTTTTAACCACGTCCCGCGTATTTACCACAGTTAGCAAAAATTTTAGAAGGAATGAGTCAACCAAGCTCGAAAAAATGCTCCAGATTTATCCCATGAGGTTGCTAAGTATGCAGGGAAAAGCCTTCAACAACGGGTTAGCCGAGCTCAAAGAGAGCTCTGAACCACGTCCCGCGTATTGCCACACTTAGCAAAAATTTTCAAAGAGAGGAGTCAGTCGAGCTCAAAAAAATACTCCAGACTCGTCTCATGAGGGTGCTAACTATGCAGGGCAAATCTTTCACTGATGGGTTAACCAAGCTTGAAGAAAGCTCTGAACCATGTCCTGCGTATTTGCCATACTTAGCAAAATCTTTCAAAGGGAGGAGTCAACCAACCTCAAAAAAATGCTCCAGACTCATCCCGTGAGGTTGCTAAGTATGCAAGGCAAAGTCTTCACTGACGGGTCAACCAAGCTCGAAGAGAGCTCCGAATCATGTCGCGCGTATTTGCCACACTTAGCAAAATTTTTCAAAGAGATGAGTCATCTGAGCTCAAAAAAATACTCTAGACTCTTCCCATGACGTTGCTAAGTATGTAGGGCAAAGCCTTCACTAAAGGGTTAGCCAAGCTCAAAGAGAGTTCCGAACCACGTCCCGTGTATTTACCACACTTAGCAAAAATGTTAAAAGTAATGAGTCAACCGAGCTCAAAAAAATGCTCCGGACTTATCCTGTGAGATTGCTTAGTATGCAGGGCAAAACCTTCACTAACGGGTTAGCCGAGCTCAAAGAGAGCTCCAAACCACGTCTCGCGTATTTGCCACACTTAGCAAAATCTTTCAAAGGGAGGAGCCAGTCGAGCTCAAAAAAATGCTCCGGACTCGTCTCGTGAGGTTTCTAAGTATGCAGGGCAAAGCCTTAACTAACGGGTTAGCCGAGCTCGAAGAGAGCTCCGACCCACGTCCCGCGTATTTGCCACACTTAGCAAAATCTTTCAAAGGGAGGAGCCAGTCGAGCTCAAAAAAATGCTCCGGACTCGTCTCGTGAGGTTGCTAAGTATGCAGGGCAAATCCTTCACTGACGGGTTAACCAAGCTTGAAGAAAGCTCTGAACCATGTCCCCGCGTATTTGCCACACTTAGCAAAATTTTTTGAAGGGAGGAGTCAACCAAGCTCAAAAAAATGCTCCAGACTCATCCCGTGAGGTTACTAAGTATGCAGGGAAAAGCCTTCACTGACGGGTTAGCCAAGCTCGAAGAGAGCTCCGAATCACGTTGCGCGTATTTGCCACACTTAACAAAATTTTTCGAAGGGAGGAGTCAACCAAGCTCAAAAAAATGCTCCAGACTCATCCCGTGAGGTTACTAAGTATGTAGGGCAAAACCTTCACTGACGGGTTAGCCAAGCTCGAAGAGAGCTCCAAATCAAGTCGTGCGTATTTGCCACACTAAGCAAAATTTTTCGAAGACATGAGTCATGTGAGCTCAAAAAATTGCTCCAAACTCGTCCCATGACGTTGCTAAGTATGTAGGGCAAAGCCTTCACTGACGGGTTAGCCGAGCTTGAAGAGAGCTCCGAACCACGTCTCGCGTATTTGCCACACTTAGCAAAATTTTTCGAAGGGAAGAGTCAGCCGAGCTCGAAAAAATGCTCTGGATTCATCCCATGAGGTTGCTAAGTATGTAAGGCAAAGCCTTCACTGATGGGTTAGCCGAGCTAGAAGAGAGCTCCGAAAAAATGCTCTAGACTCGTCCCGTGAGGTTGCTAAGTATGCCAGGCAAAGCCTTTAGTGGGAGATTTTTACTGAAGCACACTTAACAAAGATTTTCAGTGGGAGATTTAGCCGAACTCAGAAGCCACGTTCGAGTTCGGCCATGTAAATCTTGGTCAAGTGTACTTGGGGCATACACAAACGGGGAAATCTCAGAAATGCAATACATAGTGCAAGCAAACATAAAGAAGAAGTTTTCATTCAATTTCCATTCAAGTACAAAACCTATTCTAGAAGACAGACGAGCTTCAATACAAGTACAAAATTTATTCTAGAAGACAAACGAGCTTCAGTACAAGTACAAGACCTATCCAAAAAGACGACCACATTACAGCCCTACAAAGAGGAAGACCGGGTAGTGCCGGAGGAACTTCGTGGATAGTGGCCTCGAGATAATGGATACTATCGGCTGGAAGCACAACAACCAAACGGATACCCACCACTTAGGGCCTTTAGAGCGTACATGCCGGTAGAGGCAAATGTACGAACCGCTTGCTGCTCGCAGCAGATTGTTTATCAGCTAAAAAGGAGCATTTGCTGCTGGCAGCCGAATGTTCACTAAATACGATAGAGCATCTCCTGCTTGACACAGATTGCTTTTCAGTTATAAGTAAACTCTCTAGAGCCCACGAAAGAAAGGCACCTACATAGAGCTCGCCCAGTCCCTTTTTGGGTCTGTAACATCCTAGCCAGAGTTAAAGGGCCATTTTTCTGTGCCTGAGATGGGGAATCCATCCGAAAATGCCAACGGTCGAACGGATGAAGTGATTAGAAGGAACTTTCATCTCCCACCTCCCGCTCTGACGAGTATTTGCTTAGCCCTCACTTTTATATAGAGGCAAAAAGGAAATGAAGGGACAATAGGGGCACAAAAGTTGAAGAGTCCGTCATTATGGCAGAAAACAAGGCATCTGACTATGGAAATGAATGGACAACCACTAAAAAAGGAGGTAGGAGGTCAATAGCAAAAACGGAAGGCATAAGGACCGCATTTAGGATGCGAAAAAGAAGAGAAGCAAACGCATGCGCTGACAACAGTCAACGGAACCCCTATAAGCAAACACGTCCAGTTCACATAACGTCGGCGAGCATCGACCTAGCTTATGCGAACTGAGGGACAATTGTAATAGGACAAAATATACAATGACAGAGCCTGGCCACGCAAAGGCAGAAAGCCACCACAAGAGATTCATACTTAGCAGGCTCGACGGTCCTCCGCACTAGAATGCGGTATAGATACGCTAACTCGTAACTGTGTTAGGGTAAGGAATCTCCTCGGGAGCTGTCGCTATGAAGCAAGCTCAGTGGATCTCTATGCCGGAGCTCGGTGAAAGTATTATCAAAGTAAAACCCAGTTCGAGATTGGACCACTGTCGTGACAAGACTATCGCTGTAAAGCAGGAAAGAAGCGATGATTGCGCTAGAGCTCGGATCAAGGATGATGAGCGATGGGTACCCCAAAGGGTGATAGGGGATAGAAGGAAACTTGCACGGTAGGGTTTCCATTGACAGCCCCCATACCCAAACAAGGGGCCGGCGACGTGATGATGAGCTACTAACCGTGTTGTAGAGGCATGGTTGGGTCAGCTACCCACCTACTGACATGGCCGTTGGCGCGTCAAGGTACGCGCCGAGCTAGGTTACATAAGCGGGAATCACTATTCTCGCAAAGGTACGCGACTTTGAACCTGAACATTCTTACTCTTTCTCTCTCTAGAAACCACAACTCCAATAATCTAACTTGACCGTCAAAGAGCCATTTTTTGAAAATAGCTCTGGCGGCCGCTCTCACTGTTGTTGTGCTGCAGCCAGGTCGCCGATGAGCCCCTGCCAGGTGCCAGCATCTCATATCAGTCAGAAGACCTCCATAGGTGTCTATCTTTGATTTTCCTTCCATCGTTCTACAAACCCTCTTCCCCACATATAGGAAACATAAATAGACACATGCGGTGGACAATTGCATTCATCAATTCTATGGAGTGTGAGTAATGGAAATGAAGGATAAGAAACATAAATAGACACATGCGGTGGTTGTACGACAGTTGGCGGCGGTGTTTTAGGGTTGCTAGACCTAGATACAAGATAAGAGTAGTGAGACTGGTTGCCGAAGCTATTTTTGAGAATAGCTCCCCAACAATCAAATTAGATGACTGGTGGACACAAAGTGTATGTAGAAAGAGAGGGTTTAAGGTTTACAATTCAAGAAATTGCATACCTATGAATGAATAAAGGTTGGCATTATATAGCATAATTCGGCGCGTGCTAGGACGCGTCAACTATCATGTCACTAGACAGACTACAGCTTGACGCATGCTTGAATGCATTGACTGTTGTGTTAGTGAGTAAGTGGTTGACCCAACCATTCCTTAAGGCCTGGTTGGTAGTTAGTCATCATGTCGTCTACATCTCGATCCAGGCATGAGGGCTGTTAGAAGGAGACCTTACCGTGTAAGTCACCTTCTGTCTCCTGATGTGCCTCGGGATCGTCGTCGATCATTGCGTCTTTACCAAGCTTTGGAGCAGTGAACTTGTCAACTTGCTATAGAGTGACAGCTCAGTAACGGTGCTTGCCATAGCTCAACTAGAGCTAATATTGAGTCTCGACCGAGCTCCAATGCAGAGACCCCGCTAAGCTTGTTATAGAGCAACATTCCAGCGGCGGTGTCTTCCCTAGATTGGCCAGAGCTAGTACTTGGTATTTTATCCCCTTACAATTGCCCATCAATTCGCATAAGTTGGATGGCTAACTGAGGTCATGTGAGTTGGATGTTGGTGTTTCTTGTTGTGGAGATGCTCAGATGATGGAGCCCATCAATGCCTGCAAGTTGTGTCTTCAATGCACATGGTTGTCACTTTACTATACTATAGAGCCATGCGTCGGCCTTTGATTCACTTGAAGCTCAGTTTGGGCATGGACGTTGTTGCATCTCACCTACCCTTAGGCGATGTTTGGTGAGAGGTCGTGGTAACCCATCTTCCATGTGTCAAGACCTGATTTTCCAAGAGTGAAAAGTTGGCGCGGGAGCCTAAGCGCCCTAAATGAGTGTTTGATGGGAATCCCGCCCTTTGTGTGTTCCCCTAATTCTCTTAACTTTATATTAGCTTGATTTTATGCATATATATAAGTTTTTATACTACTAGAGGTGCTTGATTAACATGTTTTAATGTGTGTGAGTTATGGTAAAATTTTTATATTTTTAATTATAATTAATGTATGATTAATTATGGTAATTCATAATTAAGTAGCTTAATTAATCATCATGTTTAGAGTAGCTTAATCATGATTAATTATCATAGTATGATTAATTATGTTAATCATGTGAATTAGAGGTAGATTAAGGAAGCAATGAGGTGCTAGGTGGTTGTTTAATACTAAGACACCTAGGTGCTTCATGTGTGTGTGCCATGTGGGGGAATAGATACAAGTTTGTATCTATATTGGCTACTAAGAGAAGAGAGAGAAAAGAAGAGCTTGTGTAGAGATTTTAGGGGTCCATCGTGAGATAGAAGAGAGAAAGGAAATAGAAAGACTCCTCAATCTCAGGTGTTGACACTTTGATTTTGGCTCGAAAATGGCTTCTTCTAGCCTAAGTTCTCCAACTCCAAATCACCTCAACACACTACCACACACCCCACAAGAGGTCTAAAGATGCCAAAATGATATTAGAAAGTTATAAACAAGAAACAATCAATCTAAAACACACAAAATATGAATGAATTGGGTTTCTACCATGAAACCCTCATCTCATTCCTCCTCCTTCCTCCTTCCTCCATCTCCATGGCTATGCAACACACAATCTTGCTAGAAATCATCAAGAATAACATGATACATGATGAGTCTTACCTCAATTGATGAAAACAAGATGCAAACAAGTCTTCCCCTTTGAATTCTCTTATTCCCCTCTCTCACATGGAGTGAAATTTTTTTCTCTAACTCAAAGTGTCGACACCTGAGGTTGAGGAGTCGACACATAGAGTTAAAATTGTGTTCTATCTCCAGGTGTTAACACCTAAGGCTAGAGGAGTCGACACATTTTTAGTAGTAAAATGAGCATAACTCTCTCTAGAAAACTCGGATTAATGTACCGTTTAAAGCGTTGAAAAATAGATTCAAGGGGATTTTTATTGATATAAAATTGGGACTCTATTTCTTTATAAATTGAGAGATATTTATGTTTAAAATTGACCCAAAATTGTTGACAACAATAATATTTTTTTAGA
>BRYF01000007.1:14172432-14174932 GCA_030159135.1 Actinidia polygama
TTAGTTAATTGGACATCAGTAGCTAAATGATCGGGTGTCATTCGTCTTATAATATATATTCAAAAAATTATATTTTCCGTTTAATTATTTTAAAATAAATATGTTTAAATCATATAATTACCAATATTCGATCAATTTAATTTTTT
Organism: Actinidia polygama; assembly: GCA_030159135.1. NCBI lineage: Eukaryota > Viridiplantae > Streptophyta > Magnoliopsida > Ericales > Actinidiaceae > Actinidia > Actinidia polygama. The sequence goes on from BRYF01000007.1 coordinate 14,172,579, forward strand.
TCATAGATGATTAACTCAACGAATTTTAATAATATTAACAATTCAAATAGTTAAAATGAACTTATAATTAACTCATAAAAAGACACTATAAAATTATAATACTTTAGTGCACTGCAACAGCTCCAAACCCGAACTTGAAGATAAGTAGATCAACTTTGCCTTTAGTGGGATTGGTTTAAATTATTGATATTTTGTTTGAAATTGTGCACTAATTTTGAGCTGTAACTTTCTCGCTCACCAGCGAAGTAAGTTCAAAACCCGGCTCAAGCTACCGCAATATGTTGCGATCTGTAGCCATCCATGGCTGACGTGGCAGATCTCGAAGTCCACAATAACATTACAGATCGATCCAACGGCCGTGATCGAATCTAACCGCGAACATGCCGAAAGGCTGTCCAATGCCAGGTCACCCTACTATCTTTTCTCATGGCCGAAATGATTCCTCCCTCCCTCTCTCTCTCTCTCTCTCTCTCTCTCTCTCATAAAAATTTGGGTAAACCACACATACCTTCCCTTGTCTGAGATTCCTAATTAAGCTATTCCCCTCCCTAAAGTACTGAAAATGTCACTACCTTCCCTTGTCCAACCTTGTCGGTTAACCAAGATGACGGACTGAGCCTAATGACATAATTACCTCTTAATTGTTTTACATATAAAATAATTCATAAATAGAAGATATTGTTGTCAGCTATCTTTTTTTGTCCACTTAGCTAATCTATAAATTGGCTATTTGTTTTTGTTTTTGTTTTTTTTTGCAAATTTGGACAAGATTTCTACTTTTTCAGATTCCTCTTTTCAAATAGAACAAAAAAGTATAAAATTTTGATCAAATAATAAAAAAAGTTAACTAAAGATGAAAAGCTCACACACGGAAAAAAAAAATTACTCAATAAATTGGCTAAATTTGTTATCCTAACTTTTTCTTTTTGCAAATTTGAACAAATTTTAATATTTTCAGATTTCACTCATAGAGTAAAATCGAAAAAATATATAATTTTGATCAAACAATTTGAACACAACTCAAAAAAAATTATTTTTACTCTACAAATTAGCTATTTTTTTATTGTAAGAGAACTTTTTTAAACATCTTAACAAAATATTTACATTGCCATATTTTTCTCATCAAGTAGAACTTAAGAAGTATAATTTTTTAATCAAATGATGAAAAAAAATCACTTAATATGAAAAATTGAAAAAAAAAATTTTTACTTGACAACATAGCTAAAAAAATTTTAGTGCAGTCGAAAAAAATATAAAAGTTGATCAAACGATTAAAAAATATTTGCTAAAGCCGAAAAAAATTATGTTGACTCATCAAATTAGCTATTTTTTTTGTCTTCACTTCAATTTATAGACCAAATAAGTATCGGTCCCATGCTATGTACGGGTAAATAATAATAATATTTTAAACCTTTTATTTAACTATTTATTTAATTTTAACCTAAATTTATACTTTAATTTAGTTTTTAAAACTTTATCATTTAGCTCAAGACAGACAATTTGCATAACTTACCGTTTGTGTACCAAAAAAGTATTAAAAAATTGATAAGAAAAAAGCTACTTATTTTTTATTCAATAATATTTTTTATGTTCATTGGTGATGTAGCTAAAATAAAAATAATAGAAACTCTTTATTAATTTGATTTGTTGGGCATTTCAAATGTATAAGTTTAGAGGAAATACTTATTTGCACAAAAATTTGAAAGATCTATGATAATTCATTCTTTCTCAAAGGTTTTATTCCTTTTTATTTTTTTTATTTAACATTGTTGAAAAAAAGTTAAAGTTTGAGCTGAGTTTAAACTAATTTTTTGGGTGAGTCTCGGTTATCGAAAGTATTGAATCATGTGTGGAATGGATTCTTCTTCGTGAGTAGATAACCATAGTATATTTATTTGCTCAAAACGGATAAAGGGTGAATGAGAAAATATTCACCGAAGTTCTACCATTGATATGGAGAAATGTGAAAGTCCCACATCGGATAAATAGAAATATTTTAAAGTGGTAATATACTCCAAGCTAACTTTAACCAAATGAGTACTTGGAGCACCAAGAGGGAGTTATGAATAAAACGAGTCACATTGTACCTTAGCTTTCATGTGCACGCGCGGCTGCGCCGCAACCGCGAGTCGTGGTTCGCGTGCGCGTGTAGCGTGGGCGATGGGCGCTTTGTGGCGCTATTAGTGGCGCACTTGGCACGTGGCGCATGGGTGCGAGGGGGTGTACTGAGTAATTGTTTAATTACTTTTTATTCTTATAGTTTTTAATTACAGAATAAGTTTCTTGTAATTTCTAATTACAAATTAAACCCCATATAATTTTTAATTACAGATTAATCTTTCATCTTTATTGCT
>BRYF01000007.1:14184932-14192432 GCA_030159135.1 Actinidia polygama
CACTACCTATATAAGGCTGGTCCCTCTTCAGTTCTTAGTGCCCAAAAATACAATTGAGAACATACACAATCCAAAGAGAGTTCAAAGTTTCTCTTTTAATTTTTGAGTTTTTTTGTTGTTAGCGTTTGTCGATATGATGAGTACGGTGTACTACTAATCAGAACTTGTTGTAGTATCTGGTAGAACTCAACACACCAATGATAGACGAATATGCCATTACTGGGGTATTCAACACCCATGCAAGTGAAAGGCCATAGTATTGCCTACATAAGACCATTCCCTCTTCAGTTGAGCGAACACACAATGCAAGTATCACTGCCTATATAAGACATAGTTGACCAAAAAACATAATTGAGAGCATACACAATGTAAGTGAAAGGGCATAACACTACCTACATAAGGTTGGTCCCTCTTTGGTCCTCAGTGCCTAAAAACACAGTTACCAAGAAACACAGTTGAGAGTACACACAATCCAGATAGAGTTCAGAGTTTCTCTTTTAGTTTCTGAGTTTTGTTGTTAGCATTCGTCGATTTGATCAGTGCAATGTACAACTGATTAGAAGTTGTTATATCTTGGGAGGCCGACATTCATGAGAACTCAACATACCGATGATGGACGAATTTGCCTTAAGGATATCGTGTGATATACGAGCCTCAGCATCCCAGATTTTTTGGTTTGCCAATTCTAATTCTGCAATTTTCTTTTGTGTCAGTTTTTAAATTTATGTTATGTAATCTGTTCTTATTCATAAAACAATTGTTTATATTTAGTTTTATCTTCCTCTTCGTATAACAAACGTAAGGCAGATTCAAGATTTACGAAGAACAAAATAGGATTATTTTTTTTTGTTTATAGAAGAGATTAAGAAACCAATCCAGAACTATTTTTCGAAATAAGTTGTTAATATATTTTTGAAAACAGATTTCAGATCGTAAAAGTCGTAAGTTTTGACTTTTCGACTATTTACGATGGGTTTTAGATTTGTGATTGATTCTGTATATATTTTTAGATTTACTGTTGTTTCTGCTTTATTTTCAAGATTATTAATGTTCTAAAATTTTTAAAGGTTTCACTGCTATATTAAAATTTTCAATTATCACTGTTGTTCTGAATTTTTCTAACTATTTACTGATGATTTGAAATTATTTCAGAAAGAGTTGGTAATTACTGGCCATATCCGAAACTTTCAATAATTACACTTTTGATCCAATTTGCTGCAATTACGGATTGACCCCAGATCTTTACTGTAATTTTAGTTTTACGCCAAAACTTCATGAAATTACAAATTGACCCCTAAATTCTAAAAAATTATAAAATGACCCCTGATATTACAATTTAAGTCCAATATTTTGGATATTTATAGTTTGATATTATATTATCTATTTCTCACATTTTGGTCCATGTTTTGTAGATTTTTCAATCTAACTTACAATGACAAACATGGGAGACAATACTTCGATGATCAATGTTTCATCCGATGTTGCGGTAACCCTAGAGACTGCTGCAGCTGTGGCTGTAGAGGCGGCTCAAGCAACGACATCCGCGACCCTAGCGATGACTATGCCTGTGGTCTCTACGATTCCTATGAACCATGGGGAAAAAAAGACAAATTCAAAGGCACAAATTTCAAAAGGTGGCAGCAGAAAGTGCTGTTTTACCTAACCACTCTTGGTTTGGTCAGATTCCTGCTAGAAGATGAACCTGTTGTTGCTCAAGGCGCATAGGATATGCAAACAGCTGCGGTTGTGTAGGATTGGAGGCATTCTGACTTCATATGCCACAATTACATTCTCAATGTGCTCAGTTACATACAACGTGTGCATATCCTTGCAAAGAGACAACCAAACAGTTGTGGAAGTCGTAAGTATAAGACTGAGGATGCCGGGATGAAGAAATTTTTTGTCGGTCAATTCTTGGACTACAAGATGGTGGACTTTAAGACTGTGATTAGTTAGGTCCAAGAGCTTAAGGTGATTCTGCATGAGATCCATGTGGAAGGAATAATTCTTAGTGAGTCATTGTACGCGACGATCATGGTCGAGAAGCTCCCTCCCTTGTGGAAGGACTTTAAAAGTTACCTGAAGCACAAGCGAAAGGAAATGAAGCTTGAGGATCTGATTGTTAGGTTGAGAATTGAGGAAGGGAATAAGAGGTCTAAAAAGAAGAATGGGAACTTCTACGTGGCCAAGGCCAATGTGGTCAAGTATGCGAAGAAGCCTAACCACAATGGAAAGAAACATGTGGGTTCTAGCTCCAAGCTGGGGGGCTAAAGGTGTTGCTGCCAAGAAATACAAGTTTCCTTGCAATTGCTGCATTTGTGACAAGTCGGGGCATAAATCATTTGAATGCAGAAGCAAGCAAGCCAAGGCTAAAGGAAAGAGGCCTGCACTAGCTCACATGGTAGAGGCTAATGACATGGATCCCTTGTGTTGTGGTGTCTGAGGTGAATTTGGTAAAGTCTAACCCACATGAGTGGTGGGTTGATACTGGAGCTATTCACCACATGTGCTCGTACAAGTTGTTATTCATCACATTGGAGCCTCTTACTAAGGGGGAACAACTATACATGGGAAAGTTCTTCAACCTCCAAGGTTGAAAGACAAGGGAAAGTAGTTCTGAAGATGACATTAGGGAAGGAGTTGATGCTGAACAATGTGTTGTATGTGCCAGAGATTTGGAAGAATCTGGTATTTGGGTCGCTTCTGAGCAAGCATGGTTTCCATCTCGTGTTCGAGGCATATAAATTTGTACTAACAAAAGAGTGACATGTATATCGGGAAAAGCTATATGAGTGATGGGCTTTTCAAGCTCAAAGTTATGACTGTAATCCCAAATATTAATAAAATGAATGCATCCAGCTCTTCCGATTACTTACTTGAGTCATCTTATTTATGACATTGTAGATTAGGACATGCTAATTATGATATTTTGTGTAGATTAATTAACTTGTACCAAATATCAAAGTTTAAAAATAAATCGAACCACAAATGTTAAGCTTGTGTTGAAGCAAAATTGACAAGATCATATTTTCAATCAATTCAGAGAGAATCTAAACCGTTGAATCTAATTCACAGTGATGTGTCTAATTTGAAATTCTTTCAATCAAGTGGTGGTAATAAATATTTTATTACTTTTGTGATTGATAGCATAATTTTTTTGTTGTGTATTTGCTTAAAAGAAAGAATGGAGCTATAGATGCTATCACGCCCCGCAGCCCGGCCTGTGCGGATCGTGGGCGTGTGATGGCCGGCGGCTGGCTGCTAAGGCTGACTTACCTGTCTTCCTGTACATATTCATTTAATGTGATATAAATTTTTCTTTTGCTAAAACGTAATCATGCTGAAGAAAATAAAGTGTCACGTCCTTACATTATACAGAGTTGTGCCTAATTCAACTATTTACATATATCTTATGGCCAAATTAAATTATACATGCCATGGTCGTACATTACTACATAACGTAAGGCCCATAGGCCACAAAACTAAATCCACATGATGCCTTCTTCTATGACTCTTCAGATTGGCTACCTGAAATTTTATTTTTGAAATGTAAGCTAAAAGCTTTGTGAATAATAACAGATACATGAACATAAAATACCATGGATCAGTTCATATCATATATACCATAGTCTGTATCATTAAAATCATCATGTAAGCATGTCATAAAATTCCTTTAACTTAAACATTCATAAATTTAATGCTCACATGCTTTCATAAACTTGGTTCTCACATGCTTTCATAAACTTGATGCTCACATAGGTATCATATAAAAAGTGTAACAACTCGGCTGAACTGGGTGACCATATAGGTCGGGTGATCTTTAGGCGTGAGATATCTCTGTAGAGTGAAACTTGTTTTACGTCCCCCACCTACTTTAGGACGATGTAGAGTGGAGCTTATTTTACGTCTCCCACCTACCTTAGGACACTTAGGCTAGATTAAGGTCTCACCACGGGGGACCTCGAGTGTTACTATGCTTACTTATCTTGAACATACTTTGATTCTCATATAGAATCATGCTAGGCATTGAAATCACTTTGAAATCTTTCAAACCATTCATCCATGGGTTTCAATACATAACATAATAGCATTTGCATACTTTTCAAAGTCATGGCATTCATATTGTAACATATTCTTTTAATGCATCGAAAACATGAAAAAACATTTGCATATACATAGTACATTTGGAAATACTTTTTGAAAGTACATAAATTTTATTCATGGCATTGTGTTACTCACTTGGGTGTCCTTGGTTAGACTCTACACTTGACGTTCCTACAATTTAAGGTAAGACAACGAAATTACTAACTTTAATAATAATTGATTAACATAACAAAATTCTCGACTTAACTTAGATGTTCTCGTTCTAGGTCTAACTCTTTGGGTCATGCACCTAAGTCCTTAAGGGTTGGTTAAGAGTCCTAACTTTCTTTAATTAGCTAAAAGTGGTTTTTAAGTGAAAATGTCAAACTTGACTGAAAATGGTCTTGGCGTTCGAACGTTGGTTTGGGCGTTTGAACGCTAAGGCTAAAAATTTGACTTCCGTTCGAACGCTCAATATTGTGCTGGAAGTGGCGTTCGAACGCTGTTCTTGGGCGTTCGAACGCTACTTGCGTTCAACAGTAGGAACAATGACTGGTCTTTGATACTAAAACTTAATTAAACTAATTTAGATCATTCTAAAACTCTGAGGCTGTGATATACAGCTCAAGGACACTATCATATTTTAAAATGGGCTTTTAATTTAAAATCTAACTTAGTAGATCTAAATTTTAAAATCAAACAAAACCCTAACATACAACATATATATATACACGAGTTTATACCTATTCCAAATGCTTCCTAGTTTGATTTGAGCTCTAATGTCTCACTCTCTCTTCTCTTTCTTCTCTTTCTTTTTCTCTTTTTCTTTTCTTTTCTTCTCTTCTCTCTCTCTCTCTTGTACGTGTGTGTGTGTGTGTGTGTGTGTGTGTGTGTGTGTTTGGAGTGTGAAGTGTGTATATGTATGGGGTATATGTGGATGTGAAGGCTGGGTTGGAAAATGATTCCATGTGGTTTGTCCTCTTTTAATTTTGTGTTCCCGTTTTATTTTTTCGTTTTTACTTTTGGAGTTCGAACGCCCCTTTAAGCATTCGAACGCTTAGAAAGATTTCTTGCTCTGGCATTCGAACGACCATTCGAACGCTAATAAGGATTTTGGTTTGGCAGGGTTCGAACTCCTTGCTTATAGTTCGGTAAATGCGAGAGTTGAAAATCTTGTTTTTAACCTTGGCGTTCGAACTCCTATATGGGCGTTCGAACGCCTAGAGAAAAGCTGGGCATAAATTGCAAGTTAAGGCTTAAATAAATTCTAACTTATATTTGGTCTTTTTGACCACTAACTTTCTATAACCCACTTTGATTACCATTCACGGCGTAATTCATGGGGTCAATGGAGTTTAAGGATTCGTGATGTTACATTCTCCCCTCCTTTAAAAATTTGGTCCTCAAACTCGGCTAACGCCATCATACTGCGCACTCTGATAAAAATTTTCGCGTAATCGTAGGTCGAACTTATGATCGTTAATGCGTCTGATTATAGGGTTGACCTTTCTTTGCGACTGCCTTAACTGCCCTCTCAGTCTGGGCAGCCTACAATATGGTTTCCCTGTTTGATACTATCCCAATCAAGTCGACCTTCTCCGAATTGCTTGGGTAGATAAAATTGCCAAAATGGTAAATGAAGATTGAATTGGAACACTGATAATGTGATATATAATTAAACATACTTCAACTTATTACAATCGTTCATTCAAAGAGAAATGGATAACGCTATCGGACTTCATCTTCTCTTCCCAAGTTGATTCTTCCCACGTATGGTTCTGCCATAGAACTCGTACTAATGGAATAACCTTGTTCCTAAGAACTTGGTTGCGATGATCCATAATTTCGATTGGTTTCTCGGCATAGCTCAAGTCTTTGCTTACCTCTAAAGGATAATGATTAATTACATGCGTAGGGTCATGAACGTACTTTCGTAAACGTGAGACATGAAAGATGTCGTGAACGTGTAAAAGTTCTGGTGGAAGAGCGATACGATAAGCAATGGCTCCAATTCGTTGAAGAATCTAGAACGATCTTATGTATCTCGGCTTCAACTTTCCTTTCTTACCAAAACGACTTATCCCCTTGGAAGGAGATATCTTCAAGAACACATGGTCACCTTCCTCAAATTCTAACTCTTGTCTCCGAACATCTGCATAACTCTTTTGGCGACTTTGAGCGGTTTTCAACCTTTGTTGAATCACCTTGATCTTATCGGTGGTTAGTTGTACAATCTCTGGCCCCAAAATCTGTTGTTCTCCAACTTTGGTCCAACAGACTAGCGACCTACATTTCCTCCCGTAGAGCGCTTCGTATGGTGCCATTTCGATGCTTGTATGAAAATTGTTTTTGTAGGCAAACTCCACTAGTGGCATGTGTGCTTCCCAACTTTCTTGAAAGTCGAGAACACATAAGCGTAGCATATCTTCTAAGGTCTGAATGGTTCTCTCCGACTATCCGTCCGTCTGTGGATGGAAAACAGTGCTAAAATTCAGCTTAGTGCCTAAGGATCGTTGTAAGCTCTTCCAAAGCTTCGATGTAAACCTCAGGTTTCGATCCGACACTATCGACACAGACGTACTGTGAAGTTGAATGATTTTCGCAATGTATAAGTTCGCATACTTTGACTTCACTGGCAAGAAGTGTGTTGACTTGGTGAGGCAGTCTATAATGACCCAAATGGCATACATCCTCTTCGCGAGTTCGGTAATCCTACTACTAAATCCATGGTGATATGTTCCCATTTCCATTCTAGTACTAGTGGCGATTGTAGTAGTCCCGCCGGTCTTTGATGTTCGGCTTTGACTTGTTGACATTGTAAACATTGCGACACAAATTCAGCTATCTCCTTTTTCATTCTTGGTCACCAAAACGTCTCTCTCAAATCTCCATATATTTTCGTTCCTCCTAGATGTATCATGAACTTCGTATTATGGGCTTTCTCTAATACTTTTCTTTTGACTTACGATATGTCTGGCACACACAAGCGGCTTCGAAACCTAAGTGCTCCATCTTGCAATGTAAAGTCAGGCTTAGGATTTATCATTATCTCCTCGTAAATTTTCCATAAGTATGGATCTTTCGGCTGTCGTAGTTTTACAATTTCCATCAACGTCGGTTGGGCAATCATGGTTGTAAGCATCACGTTGGTGTCTGATGCAACCACTTCAATCTCCGCTCTCTCTAGCTCAACGAATAAAGGTACCTGCGACGTGGATAAGTATGATAGATTGACTATCGATTTTTGGCTCAATGCATCGGCTACAACATTGGCTTTGCCTGGATGATACTGGATATGAATGTCGTAATCTTTAATCAGCTCAATCCATCTTCGTTGTCTCATGTTTAACTCCTTCTGAGTAAACAGATACTTCAAACTCTTGTGGTCGGTGAAGATCTCACACGTAACTCTGTACA
>BRYF01000007.1:14204932-14207432 GCA_030159135.1 Actinidia polygama
AACTCTGAGTCTGTGATACACAACTCAAGGACACTATCATATCTTAAAATGGGCTTTTAATTTAAAATTTAACTTAGTAGATCTAAGTTTTAAAATCAAACAAAATCCTAACATACAACATACATATCTATACATGAGTTTATACCTCTTCCAAATGCTTCCTAGTTTGATTTGAGCTCTAATGTCTCACTCTCCCTTCTCTTTCTTCTCTTTCTTTTTCTCTTTTTCTTTTCTTCTCTTCTCTCTCTCTTGTACGTGTGTGTGTGTGTTTGGAGTGTGAAGTGTGTATATGTATGGGGTATATGTGGATGTGAAGACTGAGTTGGGAAATGATCCCATGTGGTTTGTTCTCTTTTAATCTTGTGTTCCCTTTTTATTTTTTTGTTTTTACTCTTGGTGTCGAATGCCCCTTTAAGCATTTGAATGCTTAGAAGGATTTCTTGCTCTAGCGTTCGAACGACCGTTTGAACGCTAATAAGGATTTTAGTTTAGCAAGGTTCGAACTCCCTGCTTATAGTTCGATAAGTACGAGAGTTGAAAATTTGGTTTTTAACCTTGGCGTTCGAATTCCCATATGGGCGTTTGAACGCCTAGAGGAAAACTGGGCAGAAATTGCAAGTTAAGGCTTAAATAAATTCTAACTTATATTTGGTCTTTTTGACCACTAACTTTCTATAACCACTTTGATTATCATTCACAGCGTAATTCATGGGGTCAATGGAGTTTAAGGATATGGGATGTTACAGATGCATTCAAATAGTACAAACTTAAAGTTGAAAATCAACTTGGCAAAAAGATTAATGTTCTAAGAACTGATAGAGGTGGTGAATATGAAGCACTGTTCGGTGAATTCTGTTCACAACATAGAATTACTCACCAAAATATTGCACCTTATTCGCCTAGGCAAAATGGAGTCACTGAGTGAAAGAATTGTACTCTTAAAGAAATGATGAATGCCAGGTTAATTAGCTCTTGTTTATCCCAAAACTTGTGGGGGGAAGCGATATTGTCTGCTAGTTACCTTTTAAATAAATTACCTTGCAAGAAAACAAACAAGACACCATATGAATTGTGGAATGGTCAACAACGGTCCTACAAATTCTTGCGTGTGGGGGGTTGTCTTGCAAAAGTAACGGTGCCTACTCCTAACTCCTAAAAGAGTGAGGAAAGGACCGATGATAGTGAATTGTATATTTATTGGATATGCTAATAATAGCAGTGCATACATATTTTTGGTGTATCACTCAAAATTTTTTTATATTTGTAAAAATACAATCATAGAATCGGAGAATACTTTATTTTTTTGAAGATATGTTTCCTTGGAGATCCATACATGAGTAACTCGAGAGAGAAAACTCAAAAAACTGTTATTGAGGACAGTCATGACTAGTGGGGGAATGAACAAGAGGTTGAAGAACCTAGACATAGTAAACGTGCTAGGACAAAAAAGACATTTGGTCCTGACTTTATAATCTTTTTATTGGGGAATGGGCCACAAAGCTTTAGAGAAGTTGTGAAAATCCTGAGGGACCTCTATATAAAGAGGTTATAAATAATGAGGTTGAATCCATAAGGCAAAATCACACATGGGAGTTAGTGGATTTACCTTTAGGTAGTAAACCTTTGGGTTACAAATGGATCTTCAAAAAGAAGATGAAACTAGATGGATCAATCGATAATTACAAAGCTAGGCTTGTCATAAAATGTTTTAGACAAAAGGAAGGTCTAGATTACGTTGATACTTAGGCTATTCATGAGAATAACATCCATTCGCATGATAATAGTCATAAGTGCTTTGCGAAATCTGGAGAAACACTAGATGGATGTTAAAACATCTTTTTTAAATGGTGACTTGGATGAGAAAATTTACATAGAGCAACCAGAAGGGTTCATTGTTTCGGGTCAAGAAAAGAAAGTGTGCAAGCTAGTCAAATACTTGTATGGATTGAAGTAAGCACCCAAAAAGTGGCATGAGAAGTTTGACAAAGTTATGTTGTCATATGAATTTAAAATTAATGAGTGTGACAAATGTGTATACATTAATGTCACATATAAAGAATATGTCATTATTTGTCTGTATGTCGATTACATGGTCATCATGGGCAGTAGTAATGAGATGATCAAAACTACTAAAAATTATGTTGAACAAGCAGTTTAACATGAAAGACATGGACGGTTGTTGTTAACGTAATCTTGGGGATTAAGAACATTGGAACAAAAGATGGAATTGCATTATCTCAATCCCATTACTTTGAGAAAATATAGAAAAATTTGACAAGGATAATACCAGTGTGGTAAGATCTCCTTTGAATATAAATCTTCATTTATCCAAGAATATAGGAGAAAACGTTTCACAATTAGAATATACTCGTATAATTGAAAGTTTGATGTACATAATGAATTGTACTAGACTAGATATAACGTACTTAGTAAGTAAATTAAGTAGATATGCGAGCAATCTAGGTGTTGATCGTTGGACGGTGATAGTTAGAATACTCAG
>BRYF01000007.1:14222432-14224932 GCA_030159135.1 Actinidia polygama
GCTCTCTTTTGACACTAAGGAAGGGTAAGACCGAATCCCTCCTACAATAAACATTATTGGGAGACTTATAATGAGATCAAAGAATGTTCGGATGAGTTAGGAGTAGCCAGTTACAAGCTCGGGCTAACTCCTAGAGAAAGAATTTGGGAAGACTTGACGCTCAGTCCTCCAACCGATCTCTAGGACCTCATGTCTTGGGTCGAAATATTTTCCCGGCTAGAGGATAACGTCCGGCAAGCAGAACGAAATGCAAGTTCAGCTCCCCAGGGCGATGGACAACTCAAAAGACAGAAGGATAGCTTGGTTGATCACGAGAATCGGGCAAGGGAGGGGATCAATGTGGTTTTCAAGAAGCCGATCAACAAGCTCATTGCCCGAATCCGAGATAAGCCATGAGCTTGGGCTTAATTGAATATTAATTATCCGAAAAAAATTTATTCAATTATTTTAATTTCTTAAAAATTATACTTCCTTCCCCGGAGTTATCTTTCTTTCGTAAACGGTCACACATTTTTGGATTTAAGAAGAACGAAAATTACATTTTTTTTTAATTTTTTTTTTAATAATCGAACAATTGCAACTTTTCAATTTACGCAGAAAGGTCTCTATAAGTATTTGTTTGGCTGGGTGCAATTTTGGCTGAATAAGTATATTTTCAAAAAGGAGTGACCCTCTAGAAAGATACCGTACCTCTTCTAAGAGGTGTGAAGACTTCTGTAAATTCTACTACAATTTACTATTCTTCAGTCATTCGAAAATTATTTTAAGCAGAGTTAGAAAGTGTTAAAATCACCCATCATCATTAGTATTCATTTGAGAGAAAGAAGACACTTGAAGGTTCGCCGTGATTTTCTGATTTGGAGTACTACTATCCGAAGATCGAAATTATTGTATCTTGAGAGTCGTAAGACACATTCCGCGAGTATTAAATGCGGCTCGTAAACAATTTAAGGATACTGAATTAAATTCAGGCCTCAACCAATACCAATTATGTTCTTTGTACAATTCTGTAAGTTGTGTTGTTTGTATTTTAATTAATTATTGTCTCATCTTTCTGCACTTTAAAGATTCAAAATTTTTGTATAAACTTTCTATTTTAAAGGGAGAAAACACACACTTTTTTCAACGTTGATTAACTCCACATCTGAATGCCCGAACAGATTGGGGACACAAGTTTAGACACTACATCCTAACACTTGAAATCAAGGGCTGAGATTACAATAGAGTAAATTTTTTAAAAATGTTCCTGAACTTTATTAAAACTATGTCGTTTTAATAACTCTGAAAAATTTTACTCCATTGTAATCTCAGCTCTTGATAGGGCTGATTTCAAGGGTTAGGATGAAATGTCTAAAATTGTGTCAAAACTTATGTCCCCAGATCCGGCCATATATATATATATATATTATCGTAAAGAGAGTTAGGATGATAAAAAATATGATTTATATAATTGGTTGGATTAAGATTTTTTTATAGTAATATGTGATATATGTACTAAATTGAGAATAGTTTTTTATATGTTATGTATTTAAAAAAATTCTATTAAATATGTTGGTATTTGAAATATTAATATATTAAATTTTATATTTTGAGGATTGATTTTTTTTAAAAATTTATTTTTTGAGGATTGTTTTTTATTTTTAAGATTCGGGTATTTGGTAAATTTAAAGTACCCAATACCTAATTGGGTTTGAGAGTAACACTCAATACCCCTCACGAATTGAGAGGAGGAAGAAGATAAAAATAAAAATGATATGAAAAGAATCGTCTCCCGTTGCCCTCCTTGACAAAAAATACAAAGTTCAAACCTGGCTCACGCTACCGCAACATGTCGCGCGATCTATAGTCCACGGCTGGCGTGGCAGATTTCAAAGTCCACAATAACATTTCAGATAGGAAAAAAAATTACAGATCCAACGGCCGCCAATGAATCCAACCGCGAACATGCCGAAAGGCTGTCCAGTGCCAGGTCACCCTACTATCTTTTCTCGTGGCCGAATGATTCCTCTCCCTCTCTCATAAAAATTTAGATAAATTACACAAATCTCCCCTGAGGTTTCTAATTAAGCCACTCTCACCTTCCTGATGTCCTAACAATTACACTAGTTTCCCTATCAAACCTTATCGGTTAACCACGGAGTGAGCCTAATGCCATAATTACCTCTTTTACTTGTTTTACATATAAATTAATCCATAAAGAGTAGCTATTTTACATTTCTTAGTGAACTTAGCTAATCCATAAATTCGCAATTTTTTTGTATGTAAATTTGAACAAGATTTTTACTTTTTTTAGATTCATCTTTTTAAGTAGAACAGAAAAAATATAAAATTTTGATCAATAAATAAATAAATAAATAAATAAGAGATAAAAACTCAAAAAAAAAAATTTTTTTACTCAACAAATTAACTAAATTTGTAATCTAACTGATTTTTTTTATTTTTTTGTCAAATTTGAATAAATTTTTTTTTTCAAATTTGTAAAATCAAAAAAATCTATAAT
>BRYF01000007.1:14249932-14259932 GCA_030159135.1 Actinidia polygama
TTCTCTCGAGAAATCGAGGGACTGTATCCACCGAAGAAGTTCACACCCCTGAGGTTCACTTTGTACGACGAGAAGTCAGATCCAAGGTCTCACGTGAGCCACGTCAGACAGATGATGGCCATTTGGAATCATATGGATGCTTTGATGTGCCAAGTTCCCTTCTAGTCTGAGGGACCTCTGACTGAAGTGGTTTGACAAGCTGCCTCCTGTAGGGTCGATTGAGAACTTCCACCAACTGACCGAGTTATTTGTAGCTCAGTTCGTGATCAATACAAAGGCGCCAAAAGGCGTATGTTCTCTTTTGACACTAAGGAAAAGCAAAAATGAATCAATCCGTAACTACCCTCAGTGGTATTGGGAGACGTACAATGAGATCGAGGAGTGCTACGAGGAGTTGGCAGTGGCGAGTTATAAGCTCGGGCTAACACCTAGGGATAGACTCTGGGAGAACCTGACACTCAACCCTCCAACCGACCTCCGAGACCCCATGTCTCAGGTAGAGATGTTCGCCCGGTTGGAGGACGACGTCAGGCAAGTGAAAAAGGCTATAGGGATAATCGCTCGTGGTGAGGGACCATTCAAGAAGCGAAAGGAGAACTCGGTTGACTTCGAGAACCGGGCGAGGAAAGGAATCAATGTTGTTTTCAAAGAACTAATCTACAAGCTCCTCGCTTACATCAATGATATGATGGTCAAGAGCAAAGAAGAGCTAGACCATAATAGGGACCTGACCAAAGTGTTCACGATACTCAAAAGACACAAATTGAGACTGAACGCAACAAAGTGTGCCTTCGGGGTGAGCTCGAGAAAATTCTTGGGACACTTGATGACGAGACAAGGAATCAAAACAAACCCAGAGCAAATCACAACGATTAACAACCTTGTCAGCCCAAGAACTACGATGAAGGTTCAGAAACTGACTGGGATGGCAGCGGCACTGAACAAGTTCATAAGTAAGTCTTCAGACAAATGTCGTCCATTTTTTAAACTCCTTTAAAAAAATTTAAAGTTTTCATGGAATAGGAGTGCGAGCTCGCACTCTAAGAGTTCAAAAAATACTTGACTTTACCACCACTTCTTTCCATGCCGGGTGAGAGAGAGCTGCTCTACGTCTACCTCATCGTTTTTGAAAATGCCGTTAGCTCGGTATTTGTTAAGGGAGGTGGATGATGAACAACACCCAATCTACTTTGTTAGCAAAACGTTTACGGATTGCCAAATAAGGTACTTGCCGCTGAAGAAGCTTGTTTTGGGCCTGGTCGTAAATTCGCAGAAACTCATGCACTACTTTCAAGCACACCCCATAGCGGTTTATACATAGTTTCCACTCAAGAACATCTTGTCAAAGCGAGCTTGTTCGTCCGACTTTCTAAATGGGCCATCAAGCTCGGATAGTCTGACATAAAAATTTTGCCAAGGGCAACAATTAAGGGACAAGTCCTGGCCGACTTTGTGGCGGAGTTCTTGCCCCGAGCTGTGGGTCCATAGCAAGGTTGCCTGGTCTCGGCACGTAGAGAAGGGGGAACTCAGAGGCGGGATCTTCCAATAACCAATTGACACCCGAGGGTCCCGAGGTTATTCAAGAACTACTCGAAAATATTGAAACAATGGCTATTGGCAAGATGCTTGGGGTTCTAGAGGTTGTTGAACCACCCTAGATCGATCCTACCTCGGCCTAGAAAATGGTCGTTGATAGGGCAAAAAATAGTCTGGGAGTAGGGGCAGGAATAGTTCTGAAAACTTGTCAGGAGCAATCTTTGAATAGTGCCTTAGACTAAACTTCCCTGCAACAAATAACGAAGTTGAGTACAAGACCTTTATTGCGGGACTCCGGTCTGATAGCAAACTAAAGGTCCCCGAGCTCCACATATTCAGTAATTCAAAATTGGTGGTGAACCAAGTCATGGAAAAATTTGAAGCTCGAGGAGCTAAGATGGCTTAGTACTTGGAAGTAGCAAAGAACCTCCTCACTGAATTCAAAGCAGTGTAGATCGGACAAGTAGGGAGGGACTTAAATTCATGTGCAGACACACTAGTAGGGTTGGCATCAGTTTTTTAGGGTGAAACAGGTCGAACCATCACAGTCGAGTTAATTTCAGCCCCTAGTCTCGAAATACCGCAAGAATCTATCCTAGTTAACACCGAACTGGGCCCGAGCTCAATGGACCCGATAGTAAGTTTCATACGTCACGATAGGCTTCCAGAAGACAAATGAGAAGCACACAAAATTCGGGTGAAGGCAGCACGGTTTAGGATCTCCTCATCTGGGGACTTGTACAAGAGATCACTTTGGGTCCTTACTTGTTGTACGTTCACTCGAGCCTAGTAAAAGATGTACTATTTGAGATTCATGAAGGCATGTGCAGATTACACATAGAAGAAAGCGTACTCTGACCCACCGAGCTTTAACCCAAGGATATTGGTGGCCTTACATGCAAAAAGATGCCTAAGTGTATGTCCGCAAATGTACTAAGCGCCAGCTCTTTTCACCCATGATTCACTAGTCAGCAAGGGATTTGACCCTCTCACCTGTCCATGGCCCTTTGCCCAATGAGGAATGGACATCGTAGGGATTTTGCCCCGAACTCCGGAGAATAAGAGATTTTTATTAGCAGCAACTGACTACTTCACGAAGTGGGTGGAAGCTGAGCCACTAACCCAAATCAAGGAGACGGATATGATCAAATTTATCAAAAGAAACATTTTGTCCAGGTTCGACATCCCCAAAGCATTCATATCAGATAATGGGACCCAGTTCATTGGCAAAAAAGTTAAAGATTTGTTGAAGCAGCTGAAGCTCGAATTTTACAACTTGAAGCCGAGCTACCCGTAATGCAACGGGAAGGCCGAGGCCACCAACAAGACCATTATGAATGGGATAAAGAAGAGGCTTGAAAAATCCAAAAGGCAAGTGGGTCGAGGAATTGCCAAACATTTTATGGGCCTATCGGACCACACCGCGGAAAGCAACAAACGAAATGCCTTACTCTTTGGCTTTCGACTTCGAAGTTGTAATCCCCCTTGAGGTCGGTTTGCCCACAATTCGTGCCGAAGCATACGATGCAAGCCACAACGAAGAAGTCCTAGCTTGGGATCTAGACCTCACAAACGAAAAAAAGAGAAAACGCGATAATACAAATGGCCGACTACTAGAAGCAGTCAGCCAAAACATACAACCAGAAGGTCCAACACATAGAATTTTCAGTTGGGAATCTCGTTTTGAGAAAGGTTGTTGGAAACACCAAGGACCCGACAAACGAGAAGCTCGACCCAAATTGGGAAGGGCCATACAAGATTGTTAAGCTCGCCGGCAAGGGCGATTACTACCTCAAAGATTCAGAAGGCAAACAAATTCCGAGACCTTGGAATTCCAACAACTTGAAAAAATATTACCATTGAGATGTAATCCTTCCCACTAAGTTGAAGTTTATATCAATACACTTGTTCATATTTTACTTATTGAAGTGTGGCCTAAAACCACCTGAACAATATATTAGGGAAGAGTTAGCTAAGCTCTAAGTGAGCTCCAAGCTCTGACCCACGAGATTTGGAATTTTATCAAAGTTCACTTACCAGGAATTTAAAGAGGGTTAGTCGAGCTCTGAGCAGGCTCTGAACTTCATTAATTATGCCTGAGTTTGCTTAGTAAAACTTCAAGGAAGAGTTAGTCGAGCTCCAATAAAGCTCTGAGCTCTGTCCAACAACTTTGCCCAAGTATACTTAGAATTTTTTTAAAAAAAGGCTAACCGAGCTCCCAGCGAGTTCCGAGCTCCATTTCTTGAAATTTTGTCAAAAGTATACTTGGTTAGAAATTTTGTACATGGAAGAATTAGCCGAGCTCCAACAAAGCTCCGAGCTTTGACGAAAAGTCTTTTTTGCAAGTGGAATTAGTCGAGCTACGATTGAGCTTTGAACTACGTTCTACGGATCAAGCAACATACAGAAATGTAAATTCAAAGGCAAAGATCGAAGCACAAATGAGATGAAAAAGGGAAACTTTATTCAAACACAAAATCGTTCGATTATAAAGATGGAGTTTGCCCATTACAGAGAATCATTCAAAGTACAACATTATTCGGTTACAAGACTATGCAACTACAAAACCTATACTAGATGGACAACTGAGCTTCAACGCTTCAAGGAGACTATATAAACCCTGGCATGCCAAACTCAGACTTTAAAGTAGCAGCTTCTTCAATATCTGACACCGGCAAGATCGATGGAAGAGTTTGTCGATCCCAGCCGAAAGGAAACTTCTTGTTACAGAGCTTTGGAGGACAAAAACTCCACATTACATAACTTTTGGGAACAAAAGTGGATGAGCCGGTAGTGCACACCGAGCTTTGCCATCTTCCAAGAAACACTAACCAGGACCACCTCAGTAGAAGGAGGCCATGGGGGCCTAAACTTGAAGATCATCGACTATGATTCGAGAAAGAGAAACTGAATCAGAGGAAGTAAAAGTTTAGGGATGCAGAAACAAAGGCAGTGTCTACCTTATTTATAGTGGCGGATGGAAGTCAAGCAGACCGTCATTAATACGGAAGGCCAACGACCCCCCATTAAAAAAGGAAGACAAACCTCCATCCATGGCATGTGAAACTACAAAGCATGCACTTGGACGCAACATTTCGCGCATTGACTGCAATTAATCGGCCAATGGAGGACCGACACGTGGCACTTTCCACTCACGCCATGTGTCTTAACGGATATGCATTCAATCGCACTTGGAGGAGATTCGATGTAGAGTTAGCCGAGCTCTAGGCGAACTCCGAAGTCTACCCCATGCGAGATTTTCCTAAGAGTACTTGACAAAAAGTTCGGGAAGGATTAACTATGCCCGAGGTGAGTTTCAAATCTTGACTCGCAAATTTTGGCAAGGTACACTGCCAGAGATTTGATGGAGAGTTAGCCAAGCTCTAGGGGAGCTCCGAACTCTACCCCACGAGAAATTTTCCTAAGTGTACTTGGAAAAAATAAAGGAAATGCTAGCTGAGCTCCAACGAAGCTTCGAGCCTTATCCAATAGATTTTTGCCGGAGTTCACTTTGCCTGAGATTTGATGGAGAGTTAGCCGAGCTCTACGCGAGCTCCGAACTCTACCCCATGAGAAATTTTCCTAAGTGTATTCGGAAAAAATTTGGGGAAGGGTTAGCCGAGCTCGAGATGAGCTCTGAATCCTATCCAACTTTTGTCAGAAAATACTTCACCAGAGATAAAAAATCAAAACAAAATAGCAAATCTTATGCATATGAGCTAAATCACAAATTAGAGTTTTAATGCAAAAATATTAAAGAGAAGTAAGTCTTTACAACTTCGAGCAAAAACAGAACAAAATACTTCAGAGCTCGGTAAGGGGATCTTAGGATTCATCTTCCACATCCCCCTTCGTGACTCCTTCCACAGACTCCTCCACAGCCACCCTCCCGGCTTCCTCTATGAGGTTGGTAGCTTCCTTGCCCTCCTTAGGTTGATTCATATACTCCAGCTCGTCGAAGCTGGGCGGATTAGAGGCGAATAAGGTGTAGGAGACTCGGGGTACTTGGGAGCAGGAGCAACCTTGGACCATGATGGATTGTCCTTAGGGATTTCAAGCTTGGCCAAACAAGCAGTCCACCCTCCCGTGAAGGCATCAAAATGAATCTCAACGACCTGTCTGATGTAATTATCTCTGGCTCGGCTGACTCCCTTGTTGAAGACTCACTTGTAAACTAGGCCACAAGCCACTGCTTGAAGCTCGGTAAGTCTAGCCTCAACAGCAGCAATTTTATTCTGAGCCTAGGTAGTAGCAGTATAGCTGGCATCCTGGGCTTGCTCAACAGCAGCCAAATTTGCCTTTAGTTTATTGATGGCAGCTAGTTTATGCTTGGCCTTGTTCAGTTCAGACTCTAAGTTGCCAATCTTTTTCTTGAACCTCTTGAGCTCAACGGACTGCTCATTCATGCGGTCCGCAAGGATAGTTGCCCTTTGGAGGCTTTGCAAGACAGAAATTAATTGAATGTAAAGTATCATACATGAGAGTAAAATACACCGAGGTCACGACACTCACCTGAACCTGCTCCATCACCAGCAGATCCCGAACTACCACCAGAATAATTGGACTCCTTGAATGGTGCAATCTCAACCTCTCCCATAGAACGAGGTGGAATGTGGGAGAGATTTCTTGAATGCTCGCTGTCCAAGCTTAAGATCGAGATGTCAGTGGAGGTTCGAATGCAGGAATCACCCGTCTGCAATTCATATTCAGCATGAGTTGGGTGGAGTCCTCCTCTTCTGCGCTTGAAGCGATACCTTCTTCTTGACCCTAGACTGGAATAGTAGGCCGGTTCTCGCTGATCTCATCTCCCGACCCTTCCAGACTAAAGGCGTCGCGCCGCGGATCTCGACTTTTGATGCGCAAGGGAGGCAGACTAACCCTTTTGACTTCCCTTGCCCTGCGCGGAATCATGTGGCAATAGAGCGGCTCGTAATCGAGAAGATCATAAACATCCTTGGACAATTGTCTGTTGTTAGCAGCTCAAATGGCGTCCTTATATTGTTCAGAATAAAATTTGAACCGATCGTTAAAATCTGCGTGAGCAATCAGCATCGGCATAGGAATAAGTACAGAGTATGAGAAACATGACCTCAACAAAAGAAACTTACTATCAGGAAAACGTCCGTTGTACCTCGGGAATGAGCAAAGGCTGTCATCCCCAATCCGGAACTCCCAACCACCCGAAACCTAGATAAATTGGTCAAGAACAAGTCTATGTCAGGGCTGCCAGTGACCAACCTCGTTTGTGGTTGTTTGGGATTCCTTAGGCGCAAATAATGATTACCCTCATAGAACGGGTTTCCCGGCTCCCTCTTTGGCCGAACTACGGTATAGACAAGCAACAGGTCTTCAGCACCGAAGGGTTTGTCTAATATTTGCATCAACATCTCCACCGCAAGCACAATGCGAATGAAGTTGACGGACACCTACATAAAGGCAAGCTAACAGCGTGCCATCACCTCCTTCAGCAGTGGGCTGATTGGGAATCAGAGCCTGACCTAGTAGATTAGCCAAATGTGAATCGGGATGCGGTCCGCATTGTCCTCCACTACGCGGGGAACATCGTTCAGCCCGGGATGCTCTATCCTAATGTTCGTAGGGATTTCGTGTTGGGCCCTAAACCCTTCCATGGCCTTGTCATTGTGCAACAGTAGCTGAGCTCGGTTCAACTCCATATTCTAAAAATAGAAGCAAATCGATTAGAACGAGCTCAACCAGCCAGTCGTGATGAGTTATTGCGAGCAGATCCAGACGAGCTCGATGAGAGCACCAGACTCTGCTCTAACAGGGGTACATACTACTAAGGGACAACTACCAAATCCTTTGGCCGTTTCGAACCACTTTCAGCAACAGAAGGGCCTAGGGGACAAAACCATAGGTCCGTTAAGCATACAGGGCAACCCGAGCCCACTTCTCCAAGAAAAACAAGTCAGGGATGACCAAACTCACAAAAGCACAAATTTAGAAGATCAAATACAGATTACAAGCAGTGCAAAAATTCAAAAAAAACCAAGAATTCAAATGAAGAAATACAAGAAAGAAAATCAAACATGAAGCGTACTAATCTCAAAAGGAAATCGATGTCAGAGTTCAGTCGTCGGTAACCAGAACGGCTATCGGAAAGACTATCGGACGATAACACCAGGCGGAAGGATACTTTTTTTCTCTCCAAGACACTTTTGAAAGTTTGAAACACGGTGAAAGAATATGGAAGGCAAATAGGCACCGAATAAGGAAGGTGAAAAAGGTATGAACAAAGAAAGAATGTGTCTTAGTGGGTGCTTGAAGTCACGCGATAACAATCGCCTACGAGACCTACGAGACATAAGCACTTGGCAGTCGCGCGGTCGCGCCAAACGACCACTAGGGGCAGATGGGGGACCCCGGCGCCAGCACTCAAGCGTGCTTATTATCTAACCAAACGTGGATGTGTGACCACTAACATTTATGGAGGAATGACAGACTCAGATAGAAGAAGAACAGCTAGAAAGCATCAGCTTGCACGCCAAACAAATGAACTCAGAGATCGAGCATGTCCAGCTCACATGACCTTGGCAAGCATCGACCCAGCTCATGCGAACTGAGGGACAATTGTAAGGGAACAAATTATACAATGATGTAATCTGGCCTTGCTAGAGCAGAAACCTCCGACGAACTATCGTTATAAAATAAGCTCGGTGGTTCACTGCACCAGAGCTCAGTGAAGACACTATTCAACACTTACCTTGCTAGGGTAGAGGTCTTCGTCAGCTGTCGCTATAGAGCAAGATCAGAGCCCCTTTGCACCGGAGCTCGGAGCAGTCACTACCAAACCAATGTCGTCCAAGCCAAGGCCACCGTTACCTCCGAGGTGCCACTATTAAGCGAAGCTCGGAAGAATAACTATGTTGGAAGCTTGGACGAGGGGCAATGACCAACGATAATTTCAAGGGATGTCAGGGGACGGAAGGTGACTTGCGCATCAGAGTTCCTTTTGACAGCCCCCACGCTCGGATGGAGATGTCGGCAGTTGATCATGAGTGTAGAGGAATGGCTGAGTCAGCCTCCTACTCATTGACACAATAGTCGGCGCATACGAGCTCGCGCCGAGCTGCAGTCTGTCGAGCGACAAGACAGTTAGCGCGTCGAGCCATGCGCGTCGCTAAGATACAAAAGGAAACACTATTGTTCTCACGGAGGTACGTGCAACTTGATCACTTGAGCATACTTGCACTTTCTTTCTCTAAGATTCCGGGAGTCTAACTTGACCGTTGGAAGGCTGTTTCCCGGAAACAGTTCCCATGGTCAGTTTCACTATTTCTGTGTTTGCAGATAAAACATCGCTGGTTAACCGGAAGGAGGGTCGAAGCTACCTACGAAGCCGTAGAACCACCGCAGATGTCTATCCTCAATTTCCTCTCCTCTCATCCTATAAACAACCACCCCAAAGATATATATGATACATGAAGAGAGAGACGAGAGATCAAGGAGATCTTTTACTTCAATATACCAACTACCAAACATATGGAGCTCCAGATTGTTTCTGAAAGACTGACGTTGATTTTTTGTTGGGATTACGAATTGGCTTGAGTTGGGCACCATCAAATCCCTCAATTGATCAACACATTTATGTTGGTGAAGGCCGAATGGCCCGAATGTGATGTCCTACACCAAAAATGAAGGATTTTTTTTTTATCTTTGCCGGCAACCAGAGAAGGATTTGTTGCCACGGGAGAGAAATGTCGGTCGGAGAGAGAAGAGAGACATATTTGTTCCAAGGAAGAGCGACAAATTGTATTATAATTCAACAATGATAGGTACACACCCATTTTAGATGTTTCTATATTTTTTTAGTGTGTACCTATAATTATAATTATAGGGTGTAAGTTGTCAACAGTAGCTCTTTATATATATGGAGAGCAAGTGTAGCAACTTTAAATTTACGAGTCTTTTAGGAATCTGTTGGAGTAATTTTTTGAGGAAAAACTCCCCAAATTAGGGAAATAATAGATATAAGGTGTCTGATGGGGATGTCTATAATTTAAGAAAAATTCTCAAATAAGTAGAGTATAACTTTTTAGCTTAATTTTCTCAACACCTTTAAACTATCAATACGTATCACTTTCACCTTCTTTTGTTGAAAATAATCAAATACACCTCCTTAACTATTAAATTGTATTGCTTTCACCGCTTCTGGTACCTAGCCGTGAGAAATATAGACGAAAAGTAGTCACATAACTTGCATGTGCATTAGTTATGCTTGGAATACCCTTATTTTTTGGAGAGATGAATCAAATACACCCTCTCAACTATTAATTAAATTGCATCACTTTCACATCTTTTGAAAACCCATCACGAAAAATGTGAACGAAAATTGGTCACATGACTTATAATGCGCACCAATTATGCCTGAACTGTTCTTTGTTTGAAGGGAATCCGGTGCTTATATATACTTGCATTATCGCGTCTAACCCTCTGCCTCTCT
>BRYF01000007.1:14279932-14282432 GCA_030159135.1 Actinidia polygama
CTCATTTGACTCAAAACATTATCCCACAAGTTTGTTTTGAGATTATACAAATACGCATACTTTGAAAATATAATTTGAAGTTGATTGAATTCATTTGGCATGCTTACACGTAGAAAAATATAAACGAGCGTAGAAGAGTCAATACTCATTCAAATCTCAATTCATTTATTCCTACAAGTCATATTAAGCCATGTAGTGCTACTGGAGTTATTAGAACTATTAAATTATCTCTTAAACTCATTTTGGGTAGCTAACGAGTTTAATTTTTGAAGGACTTAGACTTACTACTGGAGCTGTCAAAAGTTCGACCAACGAACTAGCGACCGAAGTTCAAGTCCTCATCGACCTAAGTTTGTCTTAGTCACTGGTTTGTTCAAAATCTCGACCGAAGTATTTTTGATCCATCGAAGTTGAGGAATTCCATGACCAAAGTTTTTCTTAGCCACTGGATTGAAAAACGGTCTACTGAAGTTTGAAGAAATCCTCGAAAAAATTTTATGTTTAGCCTCTGGTTTGCTCAAAGCCTCGACCGAAGTATTTTCAGTCAACTTAAGTTGAAGAGATCATCGACTGAAGTTTTAATTAGCCTATGGTCTGGAACCAGTCGACCAAAGTTTGGAAGCAGCTTTGATCTAACATAAAGTTCGTTTGATTGAAGTGTCGATTGAAGTTGGATCTTTCAATCATGACTCTCCAAATCTTGATACAACGGCTGAAATTAAATTTCAACAGACAGAATAGGTGCATTTAATGCTCCAACGGACAGATTTTCAAATTGGACTATAAGTCTTCCAACTCATTGAATTCAATTCTCAAATCTCTTGATCCCTTTGAACTATATTCGTGATATCAAAAAGAGAGAAATCACTGTAGGGAGCTTATATTGTAATCATTTATTCACCTAGAGTTATCGAGCATTTATTGCTAAAAACTTATCCACTTGAGAGAATCACTCTGAGTGATTTATCATTGTAATCCAAGAGATGGCTATTATCTTGAAGACTAGAGGAATTCTAATAGAAAAACTTATTGAAGCATTGTAAATATTTACAAGTATCCGAAAGCTTATGAAAGATAGTAAATATTGCAAGAAGGTCTTACAAAGTGGATGTAGGCAACGTTTGGCCAAATTACTATAAATTTGTTTGCACTCTCTATCTTCCCTTACTCTCATTATATTATTTATTGTCTATATTTAAGTGCATATTTTTGATTTGGGAATTATTATTTTAATTGGTTATTATTAGCGCAAACTTATTTCACCCCCTCATAGTTTGCCTTTTAGGTAACAAAATCGATAATCAACATAAAAATTGGGTTATACATGTATATAGTCCTACAAATGAAGAACAAGTTATGGCACCTCCAAGAATCTAAAGCACCAAAAAATTGAAATCATACTGAGTGGCGGCCATGATGTGGTGAAACCAAGCATGTGTGGGTGTGTATGCCAAAATGTTGGTCAACTATTTGTGTTTTACATATATAAACTAAGGCAAGGGTTTGCATTTTGCAAAACTAAATTGGTAGTGGTGGGTTTGGTTGGTGTACGGGAAGATGAGTGAGACTTTGTAAATTGGGTGAAAATATTAGTCATGGGAGAGAGTAATAGTGAAAAAGAGGGAGGGAGGGAGGGAGGGAAGGAGACAAAGAGAAGTGGTTGTCCTAGAGTAGAGAGAGAAGGATAAAAGAAAGAGTAATGGGTGCTAATTGTTTTTGGTAGGGTTGACCAATAAAGTTGGTAGAACCGAAAAATCGGTTTGAACCTATCCGAACTGATCTCTCTGGTTTGATTTTTTGTATATCTAGTTCGGTTTCAATTCTAAAATTTTAAAAACTGCCTTAGTGGTTCGGTTCTCGAATTAGTGAGTTTGGTTCCGGTTCCTAATCATACCGGACCGGATAATACTAATAAAATATTTTTTTAATAGTTCTGTACTTAAGTTTCACATGTTACTTTATATTGTTGGTTTATATAGTGTTGAGAAATTGTCTAACTATTTTAAATATTTTTAAAATATATATATATTATATATATGTTTATGCCATATATTCTTTTTATTTAGTTGTTAGATTTTAAATATAAAGTGAATGAATTATGTTAAGTAATATGGTGATTATATAGTGATAAATTCACTTACCCAAACTGTGGGTTGGAACTGGAACCGAACTAGTATTTTTAGATTTAGATTGGATTGGTTTCAAGTTTTGGATGAATTATTTTTGTCCTGAAATTTTTAGAAGAATCGTAGAATTCAATTCGGTCCGTGGTTAACTCAAAATCGAAACAATCTGAACTGTGAACACCCCTAGTTTTTGGTAGCAAGTGTAAGAAAAATTTCATGGGCATTTTTGGCAAATCAAGTGTTTTTTAACTAATATGAGCCAACTTTCACTAACGACGTTGATGTGCTCCTAACGGGAAGGGGTAATTGTTCTTCATATATTAACCTCAGCGAGGGGAGAGTAATTTCTTGTACCTCAGGATACTAGTACCTTA
>BRYF01000007.1:14297432-14302432 GCA_030159135.1 Actinidia polygama
AAAGTTGTTAGCAAAATGTAACTTGATATATGTTGAAACTTGAAAATTGGAAAATAGTTTTGGAAAGTTAATGATACGTTTGGGTAAGTCTTGAGCCTTCGGTGAAAGTCCGAGAAGTTGACTGAATGAGAAGTCCTAGATGGCAACTGCGCTACGTTTGGGTAAGTCTTGAGCCTTCGGTGAAAGTCCGAGAAGTTGACTGAATGAAAAGTCCTAGATGGCAACTGCGCTACATTTGGGTAAGTCTTGAGCCTTCGGTGAAAGTCCGAGAAGTTGACTGACTTTTGGGTATGTCATGAGCCTTCGATGAAAGTCCGAGAAGTTGACTGACTTTTGGGTATGTCATGAGCCTTCGGTGAAAGTCCGAGAAGTTGACGGATGGTTATGTATGAGTTTGCTTTTTGAGAAAAGCTAAAGAGGTTAAAATCATTGATTTAAAAAAAATCATAAATTGGATTATTGCTTTTGAGAAAAGCTAGAAAATTTGAGAAATTATTGGATAATTGCTTTTGAGAAAAGCTAAAAATTTGAGAAATTATTGGATAATTGCTTTTGAGAAAAGCTAGAAAATTTGAGAAATTATTGAATAATCGCTTTTGAGAAAAGTCGGGAATTTGAGAATTTGTTGCTTTGAGAAATCATAGATTGAAAAATCAAAAATATATTTTGATATGGATGAAAACATATTTTATTGCATCATGTTTTCATTATATGATTATGTATCATGGTTTTGGCTTGAAACATCAAAACAATTGTTAAATCTTTTCAAGGTAACTCACCTTTACTATAAAATGAATTTCAGGTACCGAGGGTTACCCTGAATCGTGAGGCATGAGGATGCCAGTTATATATTTCATTTAATAAACATGTTGACATGTATTTTGGAAATTGTAATATTATTTTGACTTTGTGAGGATATTGTCTTTGGGATATCATTTGTTTTGTATTTAATAGCTCATGGAGAGCTTGGTTCTACTTGAGAGATAGATGTGTTGTACTCTGATGAAATGACAAGTATATTTGTCATATTATTCCGCAATTGAGTTCTTTGCTCACGTGGTTGGGTCTTGGTTTGACCGGGGCGTGACAGAAATGATTGGGAAGACTATAGAGGTCTACGTAGATGATATGCTCATCAAAAGCCTCAGGGCTGCTGATTACATCGCCCACTTAGAGGAAGGATTTGACATCCTCAAGAAGCACCAGATGATGTTAAATCCTTCCAAATGCATCTTTGGCATCTCTTCGGGAAAGTTCATGGGATTCCTTGTAACTAAGCATGGAATAAAGGCAAAACTGAACTAGATTCAAGCTCTACTCGCTATGAGCACGCTTAGGAACATTCACAAAGTGCAACAGCTGCTTGTGCGAGTCGCTGCCTTAATATATTCGTTTCCAAATTGGCTGACAAATGCCTTCATTTCTTCAAGATTATGAGGAAAATTTAGGCTTTTCCGATGGACAGATGAGTCCGAGGTAGCATTCCAGTAGTTGAAAGATTATCTCGGGTCGCCACCCCTGCTCACAGTCCCTGTCACAAGCGAGGAACTATTAGTATATTTATCCGTCTCGCCAACAACAGTGAGTGCAGTCCTGATTCGAGAGGAAGATAAGATCCAAAAACTAGTGTACTATGTTAGTAAAGTCCTGATGGGAGCCGAGACCAGATACCTGAAAATTGAAAAGCTCGCATATGCCTTTCTGATCGCTGCCAGAAAGTTTTGCCATTATTTCCAAGCTCATTCCATTGTCGTGATGACTAATCAACCTTTGAAGTAATCCTCCAACAATCAGAAATCTCGGGAAGATCTCTCAAATGGTCCATTAAGTTAAGTGAGTTCCACATCACTACAGACCGAGGATGGCGATTAAGGCCCAAGCTCTGGCTGATTTTATAGCCGAATTCACATATGAAAATGCCCCAGAACTAGAGAGAGTCCCTACCGAGATAGAAATTTTAGAGGAACAAACCCTAGATGAGGACCTCGCCAGATGGAAGTTGTTCGTGGATGGGTCATCAAACCAGCATGGTTGGGGTCCATGACTCATTCTCTAGACCCCGTCAGGCGAGCAAATGGAGTACGCCATTCGCATTGGGTTCAAGGCCATCAATAACGAAGCTGAATATGAAACCCTACTCACCGGATTAAGGGTCACGATAGAACTGAGGGTAGGTTCTTTGACGAAGGCCTCGTTCTTTCACAACTCGGCCACCTCTGCCTCCAACCTCGCCACATCCTCATTTCTCTTTTCGAGCTCATGATTGACACTTTTCGTCTCCTTGATGGATTGGGCCAAAAGCTCTTCCACCTCTATGGTCTGATTCTGAGCTCGGACCATCTCTAGCTCAGTTGACTCTGCTCTGGCGAGTTGACAGGTGGCGGCGTTTCTCAAATCTCTACATCGGATGGCGAGGGAAGATCTAAGCACGATCCCCTTCTACAAATAGGTTTCTATAAGCACCACAAAATAGAAAGTATGAAAGCTAAATCCGAAGATGATATCGAACGAATACCTGGTCGAGGACATAAAAAATTTTGGTGACCACTTGATTCAAGGAAAGTTTGTCCACCTTTTCCATGTCAGTAGAGAGAATCACCTCGGAAAGAATGTTCTTATCCACTAAGGGGCTCGCCAATACAGAAGTGCCGGCGCCCAAAACTTCACCAGGCTTCTTGGAAGGGCCTTCCCTGGGAGCTACCGGTCGTGTTGTTCCCCTGCTCGCCGTCTTACTATGTTTGGACTTCTTAGCCTCGGGTGGCGGCATCACTTCCTTTCCCTTAGAATCATCGGGTAACGAATCCTGAACCTCGTCTCGGAGCCGCTTTTCTCGAATCACCACCCCTATGTTGGACGAGGTGGCGGCTTTGGACCCCTCCTTGTCCTTTTTGTCATCCACTTTTTTGGCGAGCTTCGCCAAATTGATTCTCTTAGACATCGTTGCATAATAAAGACATACATCAAATATTAATATGAGGAAAAATACTTTGAAAATTGTTAAAATTAGTACCATCCGATCTTAGCTCTAGGGGCAGCCCTACAGACAAAGACTCTGACCTAGAGTCCGAGCTTGAGCCCGAACTAAGTAGACCCAAGCCTAAGGGGTTTGAGACTTTCTCCCCTAGCAGCCTCAACATGGTTAGGTCAACAAGGGGAGGTAAAATCCTCCTCCATTCTTTCCTAATAGTTCCTAAATATTCTACTTACTCGTCTCGGGGGTCTTCA
The DNA here is from genome assembly GCA_030159135.1 of Actinidia polygama. Taxonomy (NCBI): domain Eukaryota; kingdom Viridiplantae; phylum Streptophyta; class Magnoliopsida; order Ericales; family Actinidiaceae; genus Actinidia; species Actinidia polygama. The sequence goes on from BRYF01000007.1 coordinate 14,300,658, forward strand.
ATCCGGGGAGATTCATCTCGGAGACGGCATGACTCACCCTTGTTGCCCAAAGCGGCAATCGCGCCATCTCCAGATGTGTCTTTATCCCCTCTACTAGAGGACATTTCACCATAACTTGGGGCGAAGAATCGATGGAATGTGCTAGAGTCGAGGACGTCGGGAACGTTAAAATATCCCCTTTGCCCTATCTTCTTAAAAACCTTCCTCGTCCTCGCTTCCTCACCGTCAGTCAGAATTGGCAATTTGTTGCAGCGCTTTCCTAAAAAAAGGAGAATATCAGTCATCTCAAGGCGATATGATGAACTTCATTCAAAAAATGATATGAATGCAATACTGACTTGGGGTTCCCCATGATCGTGGAATCCGTGGAACCTCATTTTGGAGTAGTTCTCGGGAAGAATTCCCAATCTTTTCCTGAGATGAAGAAGAACCTCATCTTCCACCCCTTAACATTGCTAGGAGAGCCCTTGAGCACATTTGCTCGGTCTCGCCTTGAAGTAAAGCCACCCTGAGTCTGGCTTCAGATTTTTGAATAGGGTGTAGAGGCATTGAAATTCATTTAGAGATAAATGGCGCCTATAGAATCGTCATATCACTAGTACACTAACGACACATCGCCATGCATTGGGCGAGAGTTGGGTGGGGGAAATTTATAAAAATTCAGAATTCTTCTGATAGTGGGGTGGACGGGGAACCTGAGACTAGCTGGGAAAGCAGCCGCATAAAAGACCACCTTGCCCGGGCGAGTAGGTAGGATAGTCTCACCCTCAACTAGGATCCTAACCCGAACTCCGGCCAAGAAGGAATATGTTTTCCTCAGGTGATCTAGGTCGCCCTAAGTCATAGTACTAACTAGAGTTTCAAGGGGAGAATGAGTGACAATCCCAGGGTCCTCCCCATGGTCTGGGGGATCGTCCATAAGAGGAGAGACCTCGGGGAGATCTACCCTAGAAGGATCTTCCCTTAGCAAGGAAGGGAGTCTATCTATTTCGTCAGTCATATATGATGATCCTTCTCCTAAATGTTCAGATATCCAAGATGGCAATGAGTCCACTAAGTTTTCTAAATCGCCTACTTCAGACCTACTGAACATAAACTAAGGAATTAGAGTTACAGGCGGAGCTAACAGTTATACTTACTAGAAAGTTGAAATGAGGAATTGAGGGCGAACTGAGTAGGGGCGAGGTGCACGACGGAGCAGGAGCAACAATTCGACGACGGAAGCAAAAGAGTACAAATGATTGGGGTGACCAAATATTTATAGGAAACCCCGAGGGATGAGATTTGTTTGCATCAACGGTTAAGATTATGCGGCCTTCTGAATTCTGAGACTAAAACCGCCACTCCCGCCAAAAACCTCTTCCATTCCCGCCTAGACATGCCAAAATGTCATTCTGCCATTAATACTCACATTCACGTGTCCTCCCAGAAAGACATGCCATCATTACCTACTCGCGTCATCAAAACTAAGCTACCCGATTTACTACTCGAAGATCCCAAGTGTTTCACCTCGACATCTCGAGTAAGGGGCTACTGATGTAGGATAAAATATTTGTCTATTGATATTCTAAGGTTGAGTATGTTGCCTAAGAGACTGTATCGCCGTATCACCTATACAGTTCTGGTCGCCCATCATGTCATCGCCATCGCCATCGCCATCGCCATCGCTCACCTCGCCATTGTGTGTGAGTTCTCCATGTTACAGAATTGCAGTTAATCTCCACATCGCCAACAGGCAAGGTCATGTATCTCGCCTGACTAGAAGATCTTTTCCA
>BRYF01000007.1:14334932-14337432 GCA_030159135.1 Actinidia polygama
ATCAACAATAAACTGTAAATTACATAAATAAAATGCATAAATTAAAAGTAGAGATACAAATAGTAAATTGTTAGGCCGAGTCCTGCAATCGCAGTCTCCTTAAGAAAGATTCGCCGCCTACCGAGGATGTTGTAGGGTTGTTGTCGACGTCTTCCTCCCAGGATAAAACGGCTAGAACCACTAACTTCGGAACACCTCCGAAGTAACCTTGGCAAACTAAACTTTATCTATCTCTTTCTCTCAAAGAACTCAAGTGTTTGTTGTGTATTTAGTGTGTTTTTCCATCTATACAACTCTTCCTTTTATAGTTGAAAATATGACTTTTCAAGTCAAACTCCTAGCCATAAATATGGCTATAAACTCACCTATAACCCCCCCATTAGTGGGTTTATGACTGCCACCATAACAACCATTAGAGGTTGTTTATGGCTCCAAATAATGCAACCATTAGGGCTAAAAAACTTAAGCCCTTTGGCCTTTTATTCACCTTATTAATTTCTTAACAATTGTAACGGACTCTCAGCCATTTGCTCTGCTATAAGATAGAGACTCATACAAGATAGCAGATTGGATTGGAGTAATATAAGCTTTGGCTGGATAAAGATTTTGTATATAGTGTGACATGGAAAGAGGTGTAGTAATCGTGGGCATATGCTAGCCTGTAATCCCTTGATCAAAGAAAGTTAGAAAACACTTAACAAGGTTCTAATCATATATATCTTCATCATACTCGTGTTAGATTGCAAAGTTGCAATGGAAAAATTGCTAAAAATGATTTTGTTATCAAGTTAAAATCGGTGTTGACCCAAACTTCAAAGTGAAAACTTTTACCTGGAAATGTTGGCTTTGCATTTCGAAACTTCTATCCGCAAGTAACCGTTTTGAAGCCCAGTAAACGAACAACTTTAATTGTTGCCAGATCATTAATTCCTCCTATGAAATGAAACTTATGACAAGTAAGGAACACAAGTTTAATAGATTCTAGAGATTTTATATTTGCTGTCTAATAGAATTTGTTATCAACTAGGATATTGACATTGCCTGTTTCTTATGATTCTTAGCAATGTGCACATGATGCTTGTATGAAATGAGGAATGGTTTTTATTGATTGAAAAACGAAAAAAGTTGGTGTTTGGTATTGTCTTGAGAACTTGAAATGACAACTAATTAAAATTCTTGTTGTAAGGGGACAAAATGATGTAATCGGGCCTTGCTAGGGCAGGGGCCTTCGCCAAATTATTGCTACGAAGTAAGCTTGGCGGTCCCCCTACGCCGGAGCTCGGTGCAGGCACTATTGAACATTGGCCTTGCTACGACGGAGATCTCCGTCAGGCTATCGCTACAAAGCAAGCTCGGAGGCCCTCTGCGCCGGAGCTCAGTGCAGTTACTACCAAAGACAAATGCCGTCGGAACTAGGGCCATCGTTACTCCCAAGCTATCGCTATTTAGCAAGCTCAGAACAATAACCACACTAAAAGCTTAGACGAGGGGCAATGGCCAGCGGCGATCCCAAGGGATGTTAGGGGGCAAAAGGTGGCTTGCACGTCAGAGTTCTTTCTGATAGCCCCCCACGCCTGAATGGAGACGTCGACAGCTGATGATAAGCTACTAGACAAGTCATAGGGTTATGGCTGGGTCAGCCGCCTGCTCACTGATACAGCAGTCAGCGCGTACAAGCACGCACCGAGCTGTAGTCTATCGAGTAACAAGACAGCTAGCGCGTCAAGCCACGCACCTGAGCTAGGCAATAAAAGGAGAACTGTTGTTCTCACAAAGGTACGTGCAACCTTGCTACTAAACCATACTTACACTTTCTCTCTCTAGATTTTCAGACATCTAACTTGACCGTCAGAGGACCGTTTCCCGAAAACAACTCCGACAACCGGTCTCACTGTTTCGGTGATTGTAGCTAGGGCATTGCTGATTGGACGGACGACGGGTTAAAGTTACCTATGCAGCCGTAGAACCGCCATGGGTGTCTATTCTCAATTTCCTTCATCTCTTCCTTAAAACATACAACCCCACACTTACCATGTCTGAAATTTTCTTGCTGATCGTATTTAGTTTGTTGTGCTAAAAAACGAATCAACAATTGGTATTAGAGCAAGGTTTGAGTCACTGGAGAGTTTTTGCGAAGAACGGAACAAATCTTGCATACTGTCCAAATCCAAAGTTGCTCGGAATTGAATTTTGAACACACTACGAGATCTTGAAGCATCGATATAAAATCAAAGCCAAATGGACACCGAATGCACCCCCGAAAGTTTTCGTGTGCGGACCACCTTTCTCACTTGCCAACACACTCGAGCTGATCTGAGCCAATTGACCCAGCGCCGAGCCGACAATCCATTGACCGCGCGCCTAAGACCGAAGCCAAGCTGTTGACCATGAGTCAAAGCCAATACGTTTTGACTAAGCCGATTTGTGAAGGAATATTCAGGGAATGTTCCTAAAGTTTCTTAAAATTACAATTGGGTCCTTGAAGTTTTTGATTTTGATA
>BRYF01000007.1:14342432-14354932 GCA_030159135.1 Actinidia polygama
ATGAGGTGGGAAATTTAACATTTGGCGTTTGGGGATAGGATCTGCAAGTTTTTATAAGCACATGGTTGGGATTTCACATGTAAACCTAATCGCCTATTGCTATTATCTTTTGGGTAAATTTCACTTTGCCACCCTTTGCCTTTTGGTTTTGGTCATATGCGAAATTTCACTTTGCCACCCTTTGGTTTTGGTCATGTGCGAATTACTCCGTTGATATTTAAAAATTCTCACATAATTGCATTAAATTTGTGAAGTAAAGTATATCATCTCATTTTTTTATCTAAACTATTAGTAAATGTAGTGTATTTCACTTGCGTATATATAGATTGAATCATATTCTTAAGACAAAAATATATTTATAAAATCTCCAAATTTTTAAAATAACGTCCTTGTCTTTTTATTTTTCACTTTTCACTTTATTTTTCCAGATGTCTCCACTACAGCCCTCCCCTCCTCTTTCCATCCCCAAATCTCCAATCCCTTCCTCTCATTCTTGTACCGTTACATACCTATATAAATACAAACAAACATGTATATCATATATGGGGTTTGTGTGTGTCTTTCCATGTGAGGAAGAAGATGAGGATAATAAGTTCAATTTACATGTTGTATTAACATATGTTGTGATGATTTTTAAATAATAAAGGTAATTCGCACATGGTCCAAACTAAGCGGGAACAAAATGAAATTCCCCCCCCCCCCTTTTTTTGAAAACATTGTGGTCAATTTCAAGTAGACACCCCCCCATGGTGATTGTGGGGGTGATGTGTTTATAATATTGTAGAGCGGAAATCAAAGATCTACCTACGACAATCTTTTCTAAGGACACCGACCTCTAGCTTCACGATGGACACGCTGCCTAATCAGCTGCAAACAAACAATAGTGAGACTGGCCGCCAGAGCTGTTTTTGAAAAACAGCTCTCCGACGGTCAAGTTAGATGACCGGAGTTACAATATCGATATTAGAGAGAGAAAAGAGTTCAGATGCTGAGAGAGCCAGAGAGAGAACCCCCCATGAAAACAGTGATTCTCGCTTATATAGTTCAGTTCGGCGCGTACCTCGACGAGCCAACGGCCATGTCAGTCAGTGGGTAGATGAGCTAATCCCGCCTCTACGGATTGGTTGGTAACTCATCATCACGCCGCAGGCCTCTCCGTTCGGGTATGGGGCTGTCAGTGATAACTATGCCGCGCAAGTTTCCTTATGTCCCCTGTCATCCCTTGGGACTCCCGTCGGCCTTTGTCTCTTGCTCGAGCTTTGATGTAACTACAAATACAGACTATTTCACAGTAATAGTCCAATCGTGACGGTGGTCCAAGCTCGGGACGGGTTACACTTCGTTAGCACTGTGCCCGAGCTAAGGCTAATTGTGAAGTAGTGCGTCCGCACCGTACTTCAGTTCGAAGGACCGCCAATCCAGATAGATGGTGACCCTCTTGTGGTGTACCTCTGCCTTCTTGCGGTTGAACAGTGTCGTTGTGTATTTTGTGCCCTTATAGTTGCCCCTCAATTCGCATGAGCTAGATCATTGCTTGCCGAGGTTATGTGAATTGGATGCGTTTTCCCGCAGTTTTCATTTGCTGTTTTTAGAACACGTGCCTAATCTTCGTCTTTTTGCATCCCAAATGCGGTCCTTTCGTCTTCCGCTTTGCCTGTTGACCTTCTACCTCCCTTTAGTATTTGGCCGTAGCTCGGTCGTCATCTATTTTCAGTTTTACACCTGTATTGAATCTCGTTTATCTTCTAGGATAGACTTTGTATTTGCTCTTGAAAATCGAATAAAAACTTCTTCTACGAATTCATCTACATCTCATATTTTATTTCTGAAATTTCATTCGGCTTTATCTGTTTGAAATGTATGTTAGCTACCCCAAGGACACTTAACCAAGATTTAGAAGGCCGAACTTTAACGCAATATCTGAGCTCGGTTAAATCTCTAATTGGAAATCCTTGGTGATGCGTGCTTTAACAAAAATGTAAATAAAAACAAATATGATGAAGGCTATGCCCCTAGTAACCGAAGCGTTTCTTTGAGGGACGAGTCCAGAGCATTTCTTAGCTCGGTGCCTCCTCTCCTTAGAAAATTTGCTAAGTGTGGCAAATGCACGAGACGCGGTTCGGAGCTCCTTTCGAGCTCGGCTAACCCGTTAGCAAAGGCTTTGCCCAAAGTAACTTAGCAACTTCGCGGGACGAGTCCGGAGCGTTTCTTAGCTCGGCTGCCTCTTCCCCTTAGAAATTTTGCTAAGTGTGGCAAATGCGCGGGACGTGGTTTGGAGCTCCTTTCGAGCTTGGCTAACCCGTCCTGAGATCGTTTTTCAAGAATGCGGTGGGGCAACTGCCACATGTTCGTGATCCATTGGATTCGTCGTGACGGTTAGCCTGCGAAACGATGTGTTCTAGTGCCATGTTTGGTCGCTTCACCTGCGAAGTGACATTTCATTACGGTGCATTTGGCTGAGTTCTCGCCTCTTTGACTTCCATATAAGTGTGCTTCATCATTGTTTGCGATGTCACTATAGCAAATCTAGAGAGAGAAAAAGGAAGTATCTCTATGAATCCACCCTGTCTCCGATCTTTCCTTTGCCGATTACTCTGATTTCGCTGTCGCACGCCTGAAGAACATCTCTAATTGACACGGTGAGTTGCCATTCCCTTGTGCATTCCTCGCATATCGATTTTTATATATATATATGTCGATGCGCTTGCACGATCTCTGGTTCCTAGCCCCCCTTTTTTCGTGGTTTCACATCTTTCGTCCCTTAGCGTCGAGAGACCTATAATCATCCTTCCGCCATTGTCGAATGTATGCAAGCTTTTGAGTAGTCCGGATTGGACTAGGTTGCCATGATTAGGGTTGCCCTGTAAACTAGGTTAGCCCTCATCTATCGTGGCGCTTTTGAGCTTGTTTTGACCATTTACTTCTATTTTCAGAACATGGCGTTAAACCGGGCTCAATTGTTGGTTCACAACGATGAGGCTTTAGCTAAGTTTCGTGTTGACCATAGAATCCCTGACAACGTAGTGATAGAACGGCCAAGACCGAATAATGATGCAGGTTGGGTAGAGAGAGAAGGTGACCGCGTACCCATTAGGACTTGGTTCATTCACCAAGCTAGTCTGAGATTTCCTATAAGCAAGCTGTTGAAGGTTATCCTGTCTATGTGTCGGCTCACTTTTATGCAAGTGTCGGTAAACTTTGTGCGGACCGTGCTGGATGTGGATGCCCTAATGCAAAGAGAGGAACAAGAGTTCACTACCGAAGACTTGTTTCACGTGTATTGAGTAGTGCACCCTAAGAAGAACCCTGAGACCCAAATGATTGAAGGTAACCATTATCTTCGCCTCTGAAAGCCTAATCAGCCTCAGACGAGGTTGGTCACGGATTCTCCAGATAAAGACCAGTACCTGGATGATTTCGTTATGACATACTTTGGTGACTTGGTTGTATTGTGAATGACTGACTATTCTGCCCGGTCTATTTGCACAGGATTCAACACTCGCTTTTGGAGGAGGAGCGATCAGTGTTCAACCGCGCTCAGTGCAGTGAACAACTATAGGTGAAGCCGTAAAGTTTCTGACCTTCTCGGCTACGTTCCTCTCTACCGTTAAATTATTCCTCTTCGAGGCACGCACCAGCGACATCCTGTTCTTCCACCCCTTCGAATCCGCGATCAGGCCCCCAAGCCAAGGAGCTCGCTCTCGGATGAGGTTAGCGACCTGTTCGAAGGGACCTCAACAGAGCTTAAGAGGCTCTTAGAGGAGGCAAAAGGTGAACGCTCTGAATCCAGTGAATCGAATTCGTCTAGTGGGATGTTGACTTGGGTGAAGAGGGCGAGGGCGAAGAAAACGAGGTCGAGGATGGAGAAGAAGTTGATCAAGTTCCTGCCGAAGCTCCCTTGGCCCTAATTCCTGCTACCATTCCACTCGCACAACCTCACGCCGTCGAACATATAATCGTTCTAAGTTCAGATTCTGACCGGGCTAACGATATTACCATTGTTAAGTCCAAGGAGGTTGTGGAGCACTCTTACACCCACAGCAGTAGCTCAACTTCTAGTTCTAGGGGGAACGAAAAAGAGATGGCTCCCAAGGTGAGGACCTTGGGAAAGGGGTAGGCCACGCGAGACGAGTCTTCCAAGCGTCAAGAGGTTACTGACCCAGCCTTGCCGACCTCGGCCAAGGATTAGTCCGTTGCCCCATCGTCTTTGCCGAGGGGCAAACGTAAAGGAAAATAGCCAACTGAGGGGACCTCCCGGCAAAAGAAAGGAAAAAGTACTGATTCGGTGACCGACACTCTTGAAATATGGGCTCCTCAATTTACGGCGGTTGAGCTCGGCAAACATGTCACTTTTGTTGATACATCCAAGGACCACAAAACTTGTGTTGCCCTAGGCAATGCCGTGATGCTCCCGTAGGATGTCACGGACCATGCCGCTGAAACACCTGTATAAATTCGGGGGCAAGCTGGTTATGCTGGGAGCTAAGGTTAGTCATGGGATTCAGAATGATTCTCAGTTATGAATTCTCCACTTTAGTTAGTAAACCCATCTGCGTTGTTGTTGTTGTTTTATATTTTCTTTTAGCTATTTCAACGGGCTATATCCAACTCCCTTCAACTGAAGTAAAACGCCGTAGATCTGAAGAAGGCCCACCAAAAGGCGAACGGCCTTGAGAAAGAAATGAAGCAAGCTAAAGCCGAACTCACTGATGCACGGACGACAGCCGAGATCACGACCGTGCAAAGGAACAAAGCTTAGCAGGAAGCAACCGAGCTTAAAGCATTTGCATGCGGCGAGATGTACCGAAAGGTTTTCGACCGTGCCTTTGAACTAGATGGAGATGTATACGAGAAGCAACTTGCCGAGCTCCGCCCTGGTGTCTTTCAAGAAGGATGGCTCGCTTGCTTGAAAGAGCTCGAGATCCCTCCTAATCATCCAGCTTGGGCTTCCCCCGCCCCTCTAGTCTAGCTTCCTACTTCCCTGGCACGATACTCGTCGATCGTCCTCCCTGAGTTCAACGAAGAAGAGTACGCCACTCTGCCTGCCGATGAGGAAGATGTCAATACAGCTGTGGAAGGGGTTTGTGTTGGTGTAGAGGATACCTTTGCCAATGGGGCTGAAGGCGGCGGAGGTGGGGAAGCTAATGGGGAAAATCTTCTTCAGGGGTAGTTCGTTTGAGTGCTTCTCCCCCTTTATCTGTCGGACAATTATTTTTGCTTGTTCCTATAATATTTCGATGTTTAGGACAAAGTTTCTCTTTTTCTTTCAATGAATGATATACTGTGCAGCTTGTCTTAATTGTTTTCCCAACTTTATCTCGGCTAGTCGTACTTAGAACTCTTTTTCTTGTTGAGGTAACTCTTCATTGAATTTTTACAAAGTATTGCTGGATTGAACCTTGCGAAGCAAGTTCGAAGCTTTTTTCGAGCTTGACTGACCCCTTTTGCGGTAGTTCTAACCCAATTAACTTTATAAACACTGATACCTCCTTGGGCGAGCTCGGGAGTCTCGTTGGGATGCTCAGGTCTCGATTCTAGATTATTATGGAGGACAAATTTGCTTCCCGTTCATATGCGTGACTCGCACTGGACTTGCCACGTGTCTAACGGTAATTCTCCTTCGGGGCGTGGTCGTTTCACGAAATGTTGTGGTCCAGGTTCACGTTCCCACGTCTCCGTCATTTCAGCTGGCCTTTAGATCCATTAGTCTTCTGGCGAGTTCATCTTCTGCATTAACTACACGCTAATAACTCTCCTCCATGATGGCAGGCATTTCGTTATCCTCCAAGCGCCAATAAATAGGGTTGCATTCTGCCTGTGATAATCTCACCTCACTTTCTTCTGCGCTGGCTCCTCCAGAAATAAACGTCTGTTCACAGCAAATGTCTTCATCTTCCAGCCACCTGTGGCTTCCAATCACCGAGGTGCCCTGTAAGTTCTGGGGAGTTAGAATGATTGCTCTTTGTAAAACAACGGGCAACCTAAATGTGGGTGGGATCAGCAGATGCTTCCATTTTACTACTATTTGTTCTCAAAAGCTCTGTAGTCTGAAGCTTTTGTTCTCAAAAGCTCTGTAGCCTTGAGCCTCAGACCGGCATTAGGCCTGTGCTGGTTGTTTGGTTGAGTTGGCCTCTCCAAACTCTTCAGCGTTAGTCTGCTCCAAAGGCTTTATGGATATCTGCAAGATGACTGTCGTTCGACTCGTCTCGAGGCAACTATCCACAAGGCTTGAAAGAGTCGGCTTAGGTTCCGTTTGCCGTGCCACTTGCTGCACTCGATGAGCTTGAAGTTGTCCTTCCATTCGCGGTGCACCCCATCGTTGTCAGGAATGATAGCCGGAAGCTCGGTTACGAGTGTTACTAGGAAAATGAAGCAGCACTACACCTCTTAGTCCCTTTCTTTGGCAAAGTTTTTTTTTCCTTGTATTTGAATTGCGATTGTAATCCAAGTTGCTCTGAATTTGGGTGTCCTTGTCCTTGTATATAAATAAAAGTTTCTTTTTTTTGTGAGAATTCATTCTTCTATCTGCTGTAGTTTCAACTGCTTTAAGCTCGGCTTTACTTTCCCCTTGAATTTTGGCAAAGTATAACCAGATTAAAACTTGCGAAGCGAGTTTGGAGCTCCTTTCGAGCTCAGCCAACACCCCTCTGCAGTTTAACGAAGTTAAATTAATAAAGATTCAAATATCGTTGGACGAGCTCAGAACCCAGATTCAAGTTCAGCTAGTTCTCCCTTGAATTTTTACAAGTGTAACTAGACTAAAATTAACAAAGCGAGTTCGGAGCTCCTTTCGAGATCGGCTAACCCCTCCCGTGTTTTAATCAAGTTGATTCATAAAAATTTATATTTGTTTGGGATGAGCTTGGAACCCTTGTTTGAGTTCGGCTAGCTCTCCCTTGAATTTTTATAAAATGTAACTGGACTAAAACTAACGAAGCAAGTTCGGAGCTCCTTTCGAGCTCGGCTAACCCTTCCCGTGTTTTAATCGAGTTAATCTATAAAAATTTAAATCTGCTCATGAGAAGCCCAATTGAAAATTTTGATACTTTTATATAAACTAAAGCTGGGTTCGAGGTTACAGTTTAATGGAAGTATTTTCTCAGATTGTTTTAATTCCAGGGACTGGGGACTTCATTGCCTTCGGCGTCCTCTAAGTAGTAAGAACCCCTGCCAATGAATTTAATTATCTTATAGGGCCCTTCCAAATTTGAACCAAGCTTGCCATCAGTAGGATCCTTGGTGTTTCCAACAACTTTTCGGAGAACGAGATCACTCACTGAAAATTCTCTGCGCTGAACGTTCTGGTTAAAATATTTGGCTAACTACTTTTGATAATCATCCATTCTGATGAGTGCATTTCCCTCCTTTCTTCAGCTAGGTCGAGGTCTCGAGCTAGGACTTCGTTGCTGTGAGTAGCGTCGTAAGCCTCTGTCCGAATTGTGGGCAAACCGACTTCCAGCGGGATTACAACTTCGAATCCGAAAGCCAGAGAGTACGGCATTTCGCTCATCGCCTTCCGCGGCGTGGTCTGATAGTCCCACAAAACGTTTGCCAATTTGTCAACCCACTTTCTTTTGGCCTTCTTGAGTCTGTTTTTAATTCCGTTGATGATTGTCTTGTTAGTGGCTTCAGCCTGGCCATTGCATTGCGGGTAGCTTGGCGTTGAATTGTAGAAATCGATCTTCAGCTGCTCTAACAGATCTCTTACTTTGTTCCCTACAAACTAGGTTCCATTATCTGACACAAAAGCTCGAAGAATGCTGAACATGGACAAGATGTTTCTACAGATGAATTTAATCACGTCTACTTCCCTAATTTGGGCCAGCGGTTCGGCTTCCACCCATTTTGTGAAGTAATCAGTCGCAGCTAGCAAAAACCGTTTGTTGCCAGGGGCCCTGGGCAAGACTCCCACTATATCCATACCCTATTGGGCAAAGAACCATGGACTAGTGAGCGGGGTTAAATACCTCGCGGGTTGATGGATCAAAGGTGAATAGATTTGGCACTTGGCACATTTGTGCATGTATACTTGATCATCCTTCTGCATATAAGGCCACCAATACCCCTATGATAGAGCTCGGTGCGCCAACGATCTTCCTCCCGAGTGTAGCCCACACATTCCTTTGTGGATCTCGTAAAGTACGTCCACGACGAGGCTCGGGTGGACACACAACAAATCTACCTTAGTATGATCTTTTGTACAAGTTCCCAAAGGGGGATATCCAGAACCTTGCGGCCTTGATTCTGAGTTTATGCGCTTCTCTTTTATCATCCGGTAGCTTGTCAGATCGCAGATAATTCGCAATAGGATCCATCCAACTCGGCCCAAGTTCTGTGTTGACCAAATAGGTTTTTGCGTCGTCTCTATACTCGGGGTCGAGATGACATCAACTGCGACGGTTCTATTGATCTCTCCTTTAAAAAACGGAGGCCAGAGTCACACGTGCATATGCGTGTGTATTCAATTCTCTCCCAACCTGTTCGATTTTTACTGCTTTAAATCCGGTTATGAGGCTATTCGCTATCGTCAGGTATTTTGCCATTTTGATTCCTCGAGCTTCAAGTTTTCCCGTCACTTGAATCACTGAATATGTGAAGCTCTGGAACTCTCAATTTGCTGGCAGATCATAACCCTGCGATCAAGGCTTCATACTCAGCCTCATTATTCGTTGATAGGAAATTGAACCGGAGGCATTGCTCAAAAATTGCCCCTTCTGGGCTTTTTAAGACTATTCCTACGCCTGCCCCCTGGCTTTTTCTGGCTCCGTTGATGTACATTTCCCATGCCGACGAGGGGTCTATATGGGGTGGTTCTAAAATAACCTTTGAACCCCCAGATGGGTCCTCTGCTGCGAAGGTTTCGTTTCCCTTATGTGGTCCTTAATCGACCTCGGTATTCCCAATCATCAGTTCGAGCTCGGACGGTGCGGTTTGTAAGTTATGACCTTCGCCTCGAGGCAGCTCTAAATAATTTTGCTCTGGAACTCCCACCCAGGGGGAAAATTTTGCCACAAAGTATGCCAGTACCTGCCCTTTAATTGCCACTCTTGGGGAGAACTTAATGTCAAATTGCCCGAGTTTCAGGGCCCATTTTGAGAGTCGGCCAGATAAATCTGCCTTTGACAAAACGTTCTTGAGCGGGAACTCAGTGTATACCGAAATAGGATGCGCTTGAAAGTAGTGCATGAGTTTACGCGAGGTCACAATTAAAGTTAGAACGAGCTTTTCTAACGGCAAATACTATGTTTAGAAATCCGTTAACGTCTTACTCACGAGGTAGATCGGGCGTTGCTCTCCAGTTACCTCCCTCAACAAGACCGAGCTAACGACATGTTCAAATATGACAAGGTAAACATAGAGCAACTCCCACTCATCCGGTGTGGAAAGAAGTAACGGTTTAGTCAAATACTTTTTGAATTGTTGGAGCGCTAGTTCGCACTCCTCATTTCACATGAATTTAGTGTTTTTGCGTAAGAGCTTAAAAAATGGGCGACATTTGTCGGAGGACTTACTGATGAATCGATTAAGCGCTTCTGCCATCCCTGTTAGTTTTTGCACCTCTTTCACATTCTGCAGACTAACGAGTTGATTTATGGCAGCAATCTGCTTTGGGTTAGCTTCGATTTCTCGCCTTGTGACCAAATGCCCCAAGAACATTCTCGAGATGACCCCAAAAACGCATTTTGCTACATTAAGCATGAGCTTATATTGACGAAGGATTGCAAAAATCTCAACTAGGTCTCTAAGGTGGTCGGATTCTTCTCTGCTTTTTACTACCATATCATCGATGTACGCATCCATGCATCCATGGTCTTTCCCAAGACGCGCTTGAACATCTTCGTGACCATTCTCTGGTAGGTTGCACCGGTGTTTTTAAGCCCAAAAGGCATCACTTTATAACAGAACACGCTTTTGGGAATGATAAATGCGGTTTTTTCTTGGTCCGGTCCGTGTAATGCGATGTGGTGATATCCCCGGTATGCATCAAGAAAGCTCATTCGTGCATGACCTGAGGTACTGTCAACTAACTGATCTAACATCGGCAATGGGAAGCAATCCTTTGGGCAAGCCCGATTACGATTAGTAAAATCTACACAAACCCGCCACTTGCCTGTTTTCTTTTTCACCACCACTAGGATAAATGACTTCAACTATTGCATCAGCTTCCCTGAGTTTCTCCACTTCTTCTATTACCGCATTGATGTGCTTGAGTGCCAACCTTCTCCCCCTTTGTTTGACCGGTCGGGCATCCGATTGGACATTCAACTCGTGCTCGATGAAGGTGGGGTCAATCCCTAACATCTCATAAGGGGTCCACGCGAAGGCTTCGATGTTGGCCTTGAGGAGTTGGAGGAGCATGATTCTCTCCCATTCTCCCAGGTCTGATCCGATAAGAAAGAATCAATCCGATCTTGGCTCGTCCAACTAACGGCGCACCAGATCTTTAATGACTTTCACCTTGGGATCACGCCCCACGTCCTCTATCACCTCGATTTCCTCTTCGACCATTTGAACCTCTTTCATGGCCACCTTGGTCGACACCATGGCTAAGTAACACTACTTAGCAGCCACTTGATCTCCGTATATGGCTTTCTCGCCTCTGGGTGTGACAAATTTTATGACTTAGTGCAACGTGTAAGCTATTCCCTTCATCCTGTGTAACCAATCTCTACCCACAATAGCATTATATGGTGATGGTATATCAACCACCAGAAATTCTATCATCAGCTCTTGGGACCTAACTCGAATTTTCAAAGTCACGGTTCCCAAGGGTCAATGAGCTTGAGCGTTAAATCCAACCAATAGAGCTCAGGCTGGTTTTAGTTCGTCTTGGGGAAGCTTTAATTGTTTAAACAGATCATAATACATTACCTCGACCGAACTACCAGTGTCCACTAGGATTCTCTTGACGTCGTATCCACCGATCCTCAGTTGCACCACCAACGGATCTGAGTGTAGATGTTGCACTCTTTCAAGATCAGCCTTGGAAAAGGTGATGCATTCCTTCTCAGTCTCGGTTGTTCTTGGCCTCTTCGGCAGCGATTTGACCGAAATTACTTCATGCATTTGCCTGAATATGCGAATCTCACTTCGGACTCTATTCTCCAGACTGGGGTCGTTTGGTTCCCCGATCATGTGAATAGTGCCCAAGGGCAGATCCTCATCTTACACGTCAACGACTTTCCCCACTTCATAATTGCCTCGATCAAACCTCGGGTTGAGTTTAACCTCGGCCGCTTCTGCTTGTGTCTTCTCATGATCTATGAATTCTTTAAGATGTCCGTCGTGGACTAGTTGCTCTAAGAAAGCTTTCAAAGCCCTACAGTTTTTGGTTTTGTGGCCTTTCTCATCATGGTATGAACACTTCCAACACTAGTTTTGCCTCTTTGGGTCGCCCCCCATCGGCTCGGGTCTCTTGAAGTATGGTTTCTCTCGGATCCTGGCTAGGAGTTTCTAAATCGGTTCCTTGAAGACAACATTGATTCCCTTCCTAGCCCTATTCTTGTACGGGCTCGAACCTTTCTTCTGTTTTTTGAACGAAACCTCTCCTTAAGCGGTTTTACCTTCTGCCTTTTCTACCTGCCTAATGTCATCATTCAACCAGGCGAACATCTCAACCCGGAACATGAGATCCCAGAGGTCGGTCGGAGGGTCAAGCGTCAGGTTTTCCCCAAGTCTATCTCCAGGTGCCAGCCCGTGCTTATAGCTTGCAACTGCCATCTCCTCGGAGCACTCTTCTATTTCGTTATATGTTTCCCAATACCTTTTGCTATAATTCCGGATTGACTCGTTCTCACCCTTCTTTAGCGTTAACAACGATCCAACAACTTTGGGCGCCTTGGTATTATGACAAACCGAGCCACAAATGACTCGGTGAGCTGGTGAAAGTTTTCTATCGAACCTACCGGTAGTTTGTCGAACCACTTCAGCCCCAAATCACCTAGATTGGATGGGAATACCCAACACATGACAGCATCCATATGATTCCACAAAGCCATCATCTGCCTAACGTGGCTTATATGGGAGCGTGGATCTGACTTCCCATCATAAGGGTGAACCTTGGCGGCACGAATTTTTTCGGAGGGTCCATTCCTTTTATATCCCGAGAGAAAGGGGTTTGGTACCTTGGGCTCGACCCTCTCTGTACCAGCACTACTAGATGATCCGATGACTCCACCGGTACAACAACTCTAACTCCCCCGGCTACCCTTTGACTGTTGAGCTTTTCCCTTAAATATTCTATCCGATTTCTCTTCGCATTGAGCGTATCACACAGATCCTCACTTCTTTGTGCTTGACGGGGTAGAGATTTTAGTTTGCTTGACACCTCGGTCCTGTTATCACCGTGGCTTTCGAGCTCGGCCCGTGCGCCGCGTCGTCTTGCCCTATGGGTTCTCGCTGGCAGATCCCCGGCTCCTCCAGATCTTGCCCTGGATGATTGTACGTTTTCCACTTGAAGTGGCCCCATAAGCCAGTTATCCACCAGAATTTGGGCCATC
>BRYF01000007.1:14414932-14419932 GCA_030159135.1 Actinidia polygama
ATACTAATCCTTGGCAGAAATCGGATTAGATCTTTCATGAGGCATCATTATGGTTTATCTATCTTGACAAGAAATGATCTATTAAGATATCTATGACAAGGGCTATAGCCCAACTAGGTAGAGCGACTAGTCTACACGTGCGCCAATGCTTTTTCAGGGGAGTCCAGAATGCAATCAAGGAAATTTATCTTGATTCAAGGGAAGGAGCAAGAGAACAATAGCCTGACAAATAGTTGGTTCGGTCCAAACTCTTTTGTAAGTTGAATTGTCAAATGTTTCTTCATATAACTGGCCGAGCAAAGCAAGTAGTCATTTTTCCATTTCTGTATGAGACTGATTTTTTTATATCAATCTACTCCAATTGCTCATCATTCCAATTCCACTGATGCGGACCTTATGCAAGAAGATTAGGGTCCTATTTGATCTTGGAAGAGTTAGGAATCCCCAGACTCCTTGCTTTTTGGCGGAGCAACCCCCCGAATGTTTTATCTTAGAAACAACGAATTGGTCCTATGTATAACAACGTTTGTGCCAGTCTGTCGAATTATTCGATAACGCGTCATTAGAACTTGGTTAAGTCACTTACAATTCAACCAATTCTACAGCCGTGCTCCACTCCATTGTGTAGTGTCAAAACCTCTTTTCTTGTCCAGAAAGCGGTCAACTTAGGTCTTACTCCATTAACTCGGATTTCAAGTCATCCAAATCAAATCGGAATCTTTAGGTTAGGACGGTCCGAAATGGAGTGACTCTTTCAAGGCTAATACTAAATAACTCGATTCTTTTTGGGGGCCAAGGAGACCCAAGGATACAATATTTTCGTACATGAACGTTTGAGTTATATGGTTTGGTGATCTACTGTTGAACCTGGTACTGAAACAACAACTTCTGGAATAACTAGTGAATTATAAGTTCCTCCAATTGGTAGAACTCAATTCCAATCTCGATCTGGAACTTGATCTGCTGCTGCGTCAATGGAGTTAGGGTGGAAGAATCATTTCTATTGATAAAACGACTTCAATAAAACTCTCCTCTTGATTCGACCATAAAGAAAGGTGGAATGGGATGGACATTTCCGAGGAAATGAGGAGGGTGGGGAAAGCACATTCTCGCTTAAAGGAATCTGCTGAACCACTTATCCAATATCCATAGAAGAGTCTCGGCCTGAAGTCATTTCCATCAATGATTCGAATTACCCTAACGCCCCAGTATATAGAAATGTAGGAGAGGGGATTGAATAGAGATGAACCAGAACAAGAAGTAATCAAATGGCATAAAGTGAAGTTCTTACTCCTTGGTTTATATTTTGATTCACCTTCCAAAAGGAAATAGATAGAAGTTTTTTAGTTGGATGAATTGGCTTTCTCTTGTTTAGCCACCCCTCAGTAGTTGTCAATTATCCCTCTCCTTACCATCTGAGGAGTAGACTTAGCTACTCCTTGGGCAAGCGGTTTCGGGATTTGAACGCAACATTTGAACCAATGAGCAGAATCCCGACACGCTTCGATCTATACATTGAAATCCTAATGCGTTTTGATCTCGAGCATTGAATGGTATCACTATTGCTCATGGCTTCACTGACTGAATCAACCGTTTCTGCTGCGTACTCAGAGTAGGGTGGTGAGAGTCGGGTAAACTCCAACTGACGGTTATTCGATTGGATTCAAGGCTTACGAGTAAACCACTTAATACCTATTTTGGACTGACGGATATGAAAATGTTACGATTAATGTCTTTATCTCTTACTCTGCGACCCTTGCCCGATCCTATTGATTGGACGTGCATCATATTTGAGTTCTTGCTCCTCACCTTCTCAATCTCAGAATCCAACCTGTGGGAACACGTTTTTGTCTTTTATGAAGTAAGGAGCGAGCGATGAAAGCCGGCCATGAAACCTCGTGTTCGAGTCTGAGTTCTTCCTTTTCCTTATGTGCCTCTTTTGTGATTACAACACATCTACATACGAATAGTCCCCACACTCTTCTTAAGATCTCTGTTTACATTCTCCCTCCTTTCGGCATAAGGTAACCAAGAGGAATTTCTTTAGATGAGTGTTTTTTTCTGAGCCGCTTAGTTTTCTCCTTGTCCCTCTAGTTTCGGTATATGGTTGAGCGTTAATTTTAGAAATAATTCTAGCACTGAATGAACGAACTTACTAGTCATAGGAGCATTACTTTTATTTTCATCTCCCCCATATTGATTCCCTTCTCGCTATTGATCAAATTCTCGCTATAGTTGTTGCTGCTCTCTTTCACCTTTTGGGGTGTGCCTATGGGTACCCAACCTTGCAACTCAAAACATCTCCTCCGGATGGGAACTAAGAACTACCTTCCACTAGGAGATTTCAACCTTCGGAACTCTTCCGGGATTGAATTGAATGAAGGAATGAATCGAAGAGCTCCTCACTTGCGGAAACCTTGCTATATCTTCCCAATGTCCAGATTCAAACCTACGGCATGACTTCTCTTCCGGTTTGGTGGAAGGAATAGCGCTCTCTCAGATGTTTGGTTGAGGGCAGCAGCACACCAATAGGTGGATTGCCATTCTTGTACTCTTTGGGTAAAGGTACTATGTCTCTTTCCCTCTCACCAATACTTATGTACTTGCTTACTAGTTGGGGTAGGGAGGAACCGGTTCAAACCACTTTCTTTTGTGTGCTGTGCACCTGCTGCTACGGATTTGGGAATGTTCTTCAGTTCTTTATTTATAGTCTCCCCGCTGAATTAGAATCAAGATGGTTGTCATCCCTAGCCTGATATCAGACCACATACCAGTCCAGATATTATGCCTGGAGCATCATCCAAAACAGGGGCAATTCTCTTCAGATGCGATCAAACATGATTCGGGCAGAGTGTCAAGCTCTCTTGGAAAGGATTCACTGCGGAGAGAAACTGTTCACAGAAGATCAAGCTACTCAAATCAGAGCTTCAACCCTAGACCGATAGGAAAAAGAATAAGAGTTAAGGGAAACCTTAGATTCAATCCAACTTGCAATCCAAGAACCAGGCCCATCGAAAGAATATTCGAGAAGGTAATGGAATTGAAGAGCTCAAAAGCAGGAGTGAAGAGTCTTCTAGTAAAGACTCAAATGCTTTGGCGGAGACAGAGAGACAAGTTTCTATCACACCAGGACAAATTGCAATTTCATTGCGGAAATTTGAAATTCACATGGGAATTGAATTACATCCCAAAACAAGATGTTGAAAGCAACAACGACCTTCTTCAGGAATCAACTGAGCGTTGAGGAGACCGACGGAATGTACATCCTGGAATGGGAGAGGGGAGGTTGAGACTCGATGCTTAATGCACCTAACCCTCAGACTTGGACGTTTCCAATTTAA
Organism: Actinidia polygama; assembly: GCA_030159135.1. Classification (NCBI taxonomy): domain Eukaryota; kingdom Viridiplantae; phylum Streptophyta; class Magnoliopsida; order Ericales; family Actinidiaceae; genus Actinidia; species Actinidia polygama. The sequence continues at coordinate 14,418,274 of BRYF01000007.1, forward strand.
GAATGACATAATTTTTTCTAATTTTTCGTTGGCAAATTGATACATAATTAAGGGTCTTGGGATACAGGTGCATAAATGATACCGTTGTTTGGATCCCTCCACAGGATTGGGGGATAGAAGCGAACCTGCTTAAGAGAAAATAGGGCTTGCAAGGACTGGTGCATAGCTTTCTACTCGTGAGCATAGATTTTCTGACCCGGTGGATTCGGTGGGGTCGCTTTGTTAGTATAAGGCAGCAATACTAATGGAATAAAGAAAGAAAAGCTTGTGACGAAGAAAAGTTGCCTAAGGTACTTTTGGAGGGTGGCGCAAGACAAGAACTCAAAAATAGGCCTTGTCCATTGGGCTACTCTAGAGTGTTAAAAGGGTTGTTCGAAAGCCCTATTGAGTAAGGCCTTAACCAAAGAGGAAGCAACATCCTCATCCTCAACTTCATTCAATCTTGCCACTTTATACTCAACTTTGGAATGGGTCTTTCGAAAGTCTGAATATGGTCTTTCGAAAAGGCTTTGAGTTGATCCAAGTCAAGCAAAGCAAAGAGGTTAGCAAGATGTCGAGCAATCAAAGGCTAGGGCCAAGGACTGAGTGGGTCAGGGGTAGGAGAAAACTTCTTCTTAAAGTGGACGTGGCTCCTTTTATATTCGAAGGGTATGTACTTGAATAAATTTCCGACAGTTAAAGAGAAAGGGGCAGTTGCAGTTTCAACTCGAAAGAATGTCTTTTACCCTATTAACTAAGTAAAGGGGGGACTCACTTCGATTACAGGAAGGAGAAAGGCAAAAAGGAAGTAGGGTGGAATTCCTAACATACCATACAAGATTCATTCAGAAAGAGAGAGAGGCATAAGGATAAGCAGAACTTATCATCACAAAGAAGAAAATAGCAAAAACAATTAGTTCCCATATCTGGGTTAATGCTGGCTATCAACCATTCACTAAAAGATTCTAAGATAGAGACGACTCTTTACCTTGGGAGCAGGAGAGTAGATAATGAGAAAGACTGATGAAGATCAAAGAGATAATTGATAGTTGAATTGATCGTAGAAGGGACTAACTTCTCGAAATTAGTCTTTTGGTTGAAGTGATTCTTTCTATTTCACTTGGGAGTACCTATACCTACTCCTTCGGACACCCTCTCTAGGATCGAGTAGACCATTTGCTCAACTCTCCTTCTTCCTTTCCTCACGCTTCGCAAGCCAAGCTTTCTATTTCGCTTTCCTTCTTTGAGCCACTTACTAATATAATAGAATAAGAACAAATCCTAACTTTCAAAAGTTTCCTTTCGCAAACAGCTCCCGGGGTTACTACACCTACATTGTTGAATGCCGCAAGCCAATTCGAAAGCCAACTCGCCCTGAGTGCCAATCATCTAATCCCAAAGAAAGAGCCTGGCTAAAATCACTTCTTATGCAGGCTCGACTCAAAGCTGACCTTTTATGATCTTAGTTCATCTTCTCCTTATCCATATCTGGCATTCCTCTAGTGAACCTGGTTAACCTGTCTTGAGGCAAGTCATCTACTATCTTCGCCTCCTTGCCTGCCTTTCCTTGGGCAAGCTAGTGAGGAAGCTTTGAACCCCCTAGCAGTAACTCTTCACCCATAATTAATGAACGTCTTCTTTCCTTGCCTCGGAATTATTGCCTCTTAGTTAAAGTGAATT
>BRYF01000007.1:14434932-14439932 GCA_030159135.1 Actinidia polygama
ATCAATGCGATAAATATGAATCAACAATGCAATGATGCATCACCCACATGTGCGCGCAAATTTAGATAACGTTGGCCCAATGTCTGATGGCTCGTTATCAAGGAATGCCCCTATTGGCACATCCCTCAGGAATGCCCCTACTGACACATTCCTTAGGCTAGTCCCTCATGACTAAGCCTTCCTCTATGCAATTCATTGGCATACAATATGCAATGCCACCTCATATGTATGTCATCATCAATATATATCAAGGTCAATCAATTCAATATGAATAAGACTATCTGTATTATCCCCACCTGTCACTGCACACACACTGTAGTCAAATCACGCCTAAGATTGCCTTGAAGGCCCTTCTCCTTCTTTAACTCTTGTTAGTTATCATTTATCAGTGCATAAGTACAATTCATATAACTTATGCCTATAAATTTATAATTTACTCCGATAGATTCTTATTAAATAATAATAACTACATCCTATTAAAATTTCACAGCAATCGGACAATTCTTTACCGTTGATTGTCATCAAACATGCTCATTATAATTATCGATTACCACTTTTATGTAACACATTAGTTTAACTTTAGAATTAGGTTAAACTGATGCTATAATTGAATCCAGAACACTGAAAAACCTAGAAAATGACTATTTATACAGGCCCAAACTCATCCGATTGATCACTTTTCAACTAGGGTACACCGTAGTATTTATAGGCGCGCCCACACTGGATAATTTCCAGTCCTGGGTAGCCTTTAACTTATTAGAAAAGTTCAGCTCTTCAATCAATTTTTTTTTAATTCGCACAGTTGCATGATACGATGTGTATATATATATATATATATATATATACTCACTTTTAACTAAATGCACAATAATTAAATTCTAATTATCCTCTCACACCTATTTTTTACTAAATTCAATTATTTTTTTAGCATAATTCTTGTTTAAACACTTAATTCAAAACCCACAAATTAGTATTCATGAAGACCCAATTTAATTCAAATCAAATCAATAATCAAAAAGTAAACTAATTACTATAAATTAAAGACTTACCTTTCAAATTTTTAATTTTTCCTTTCTGTTCTTCTCTTCCCTCACTCTGTTCTCCTTCTCTCACTCTCTTCGGTTCTCTCTTCCTCTCTGTTTGTTTGTTTTTCTTTCCTTTTGTTTTTCGTTTTTGTGAAAGCTGCTATCAGCAGCACTCTCCCTCCTCACACACACACACACACACACGTGCACCCCATGCACTTGCACACATACACATTTCTCTTTATAAAATTACACTTCAACCCCTCCACCTTTTATGTCTTCTATAATTTAATCTCAAAAGTTTTGAATCTTTTAATTTAACCCCACATTAATTCAAATATTCACGCTTTCACCCTATAACTTTTAATAGTAGCATTTATATCCCCACACACTCATTAAACTACACTAATTAACATAATCAATTTATATAAATGCATGAAACTAAACTAATTATAAAATTTAAAGTTTAGGGTCTCACAAATAGTTTGTGTACGGCAACTCAGGGATCTATTCCAGGGATCTCGCTCTATGATCAAGTGAACACGTCTTAGTTGGTCTTCAAGAACTCTACCAAAGTGTCTCATAACTCTGCTGTCAGCTCTGTCCCAATCATCACATGGCGATCTAGATGATCTAGATGTATGGGGATCGGAGTTACTTCCTCCAAAGGCTTGGTATTTTCTATATCTTGGGGGCCAGGAGAGGCATGGTCCAAAACTCGTCCCTTAACTCCCCCATCTCTGCATCCTCTATCTATAGTTACTCTTTGTTATTTGATTCATCATCATCATAAAACATTGTCTAAAGACTTTCTTGTCGCCCCTTACCTCGCTTATCCTGGTAGTGGTTCGAAACTTCATTTCTAGGTGATATGTGAAGGTAATGGCTTTGATTTTGCCCAAAGTGGGGTGACCTAGGATGGCGTTGTAGAACGAAAGGCAATCCACGACTATGAAATCCTTCTAAATTGTTATTTGGTTCTGCTCTATTCTAACGGTTAAGGGCAGTTTGATCCACCCTATTAAATAAGTTGATCATCCCCCAAATCCAATCAGGGGGGAGTAAAATGGATGGAGTTTGTCTTGCCAAATCTTTATCTTACTGAAGGCCGAGGAGAATAAGATGTTGGCATAACTTCCGTTGTCAATCAAAATTATCAGGACATTGAAATTGACGATGGTGGCGATCACAACTAAGGCATCGTCATGGGGGAGATGTAGACACCTTAAATCCTCATGGATGAAAGTGATGGGAAGACTTACCTCAATCATAGATTTCTTCCTCTACTCTCCCCTTCGTTGCTCGAGCATGTCTCTTCCTCGAAGATGAAGAACATCCTCTCTGTGGATGGTTTGAATGTCCATAGTAGTGAGTTTATTGTTGATGTATGCTCTCTCAGGAGTCGCTGGTCTTAGGCGATAAGGTACAAACTTTCTCAGGTATCCCCTCATGATCAAGGCTTCTTCAGTTGGAAATAATCTTCTGTGTTATGGTCGTGATCTTGGTAAAACTCACAATACTTGTTCTTGTTTCTCCAGAGTGGGGTAGTCTTAATCTTCTTGAGCCATTTCACAAACTCCTCATTCCTGGTTTCCATAAGTACTTGAGCAATGGGGGCATTGAGAGGAGGCAATATCAACTCCGTTTGGCGGGGAAGAGTCCTAGGGCATCGGTCGTGGTCTCGCCTTCTAGCATCCATCTCGGGCTTTATTGACTTCAAGTTACCCCTATAATATATCCCTCAATCTGGATCTTTTCTTTCATAATATTCTTTTCCTTTTTGTGTTTCGCTTGGCCTCTATCAATTCTTTAGTGGCGGTATACTTGTCGGCTTTAGCTTAGAGTACCGAAAAGGTCTCTGGCACATTCTTTGACAACGAGTCAAATAGTGCGCTCGGGCGAAGTCCTTCCATCATTGCCATAATGACCACTTTATCACTGAGATCCTCTACTTCAAGGGTAGCCTGATTCAATGTTTTAAAAATCGGAACCCGGGTTGAACCGGAAAAAGTACCGGGTCACGAGTCACCGGTTCAACCGTCGGGTTAACGTTATCGAACCGTTATCGAACAGTGACGTCATAAATTATTTATAATAGATAAAAATAAAAATAATTGGGGAGTTAATTGCAATAATTTAAACATTATGAGTCAAGTGAGTTATACTTGAAGTTGTGAGGATCTAAAGTATGATTAAATCCAAAAAAAGCCAAAAACCTCTCAATCGGACGGTTCAATCCAGTTCATTGACTGGTTCAATAGCCGATTTATCGGTTCAACCACGGGTTTGACCGGATTTTGACCAAAATGGATTTTAGTGGGTAACCGGACCGTTTCTTCAATCGATTGTCGGTTCGGTCCGATTTTCAAAACCATAGCCTAATTGAATCGCTTTACATATTTCTTAAGGCTTTCTCTAGCCTTCTGATGGATGGTGAAGAGTTAGGAGGCGTTCTTCTGCCTGACCCTGCAGCTCAAGGAATTGGTGACAAAATGGCTTCTCAGGTCGCCAATAGAGTCAATGGTTCTAGGTGACAGCTTTTTGAACTATAACCTCGCCGGCCCTCTTAGGGTTGCTGAGAAAGCTCTGCACATCACCTCGTTTAAAGCTCCCTGAAGTAACATCAGGTTCTTGAACGAATCCAAGTGGTCCATTGGATACGTTTTTCCTTTGTAAATCCCAAGCTAGTGAGGGAGTTTGAATCTGGAAGACACTTTGACCCTCATTACTCTCTTAGTGAATGCGGGTTCTGTTTGTTTAATCAATGCCTCCACGGTCACTAGTGCCTTGATGCTAGTGTCGATAGCGTCAATCTGAGTATTCTGATCCTTGAACTTCTATTCGGTTGATACATCACCGCGGTATTTGGTAGTATGGCCATCAAGGCAAGGCGATCTTCCTCGCCTGTGAGTTTCCTCGCTAATTGACTTATGTGTTCTGCTGCTGGAGGATTGTGATTGAGAGGTCTCAAGATTTCTACCTTGCCTTCCATGATTGGAGGGAAGGTAAGAGATCGGCGACAAGGAATTTGCACAGAACGCACATATATTGCTAAGCAAAATTAAGTAGCTAACATAGCTTCGGTCCTATAAATAATAACAGTTCAGATAGAGATGATACTATTATTTATAGCTAAATGTACACCATCGTTTAATTCTAGATTAATTTTACAGTGATAGCCCTTTCAGATGGAGAAGTAAAAATAAAAAAGATCTAGAATTATCCTTTAAAGAAATTGATACTAGTAATTCTGCAATTAATTTTGTCTATAGGAAGTCACTAAAGCCAACGAAAAAAATTTAATTATATCACTTGCAAACCAACAATGAAATTTGTGAGATTTATATATAGTAAATTATCTCTTCCACTTAGTTATTTAAAAACTTTATGAGGGTTATCAAATATGTTTAATTAAACTTATTTAGAATTTAAAAAATGTCAAGATGTAACAAAGATTCTAGGTTACTCCATCTTCTCGTATAATTAATAAAATTTTAAATTTTTATTATTTAAAAAACATAATTTAATTTTTTTAAGATAAATATGGAAATTAATTTTATTTTTAAATTACATAAATGTTAACAGTTTCATAATTTCAAATATAATTAAACATTTAACACGAGATATCCATGTTGTTCAAATTAACATGCAAATAAGAAAACTAATTAATAATATAAATCATATACAAATAAGGAAAACTATAAACAATAGTATCACATTCCGATCAAGAAAACTATAGACAACGAAAATCACAATTCCGATAAGGAAAACTATAGACAACGAAAATCACATGCCATAGGGAAAACATAACAATGGGAATCACGGATTGAATTGATGAAGCATGGGTGTGTGGCTCATTCTTCACCTATTCAATCCGTGACCAAACCCGTGGGACGTGATGTAATATTCCGAACCAAAAAAACAAGTATTAAATTAGTTATCAACTTAATTATAAATGCAATTAATATTTTACGT
>BRYF01000007.1:14454932-14459932 GCA_030159135.1 Actinidia polygama
TTGACATTTCTAGCCATAATGTGTTCGTTGATTTCTTTGGCTATTTGAGCACTGATCACTTCACGATCTTCGAGATGTCTTTCCCATGGATGTGTATGATCTTCAATATGTTCAATCCATTTAGATTCATGATTTATTTCATTTGTTTAAGACTTCTACTGGATTTAATCAATGCAGCTCACAAGTCTTCAGGTGTCGACACCCGGTGAACATGTGTCGACACTTTCTTGCCCAGAAAATTTAGCTTGCAAGACCTCTTCGAGTTAGTTGATCTAATGAGTACTATACGATCTACACGCTAAGTAGACACATTAAATCACTAACATAATATTTTGTTATCATCAAAATCAAGGCATGGAGTCAACACTATATCCAGAACATCGATCGTATAATTTAATTATACACCGATCCTATGTCTCTAAATTAGAGTTCACATCATATATCAATATTAAAATAAAATCTTTTAATAAATAAAAATAACCATGAATCCAAAAGCAATTGTGAGATTCAATCACACAATAATTAAGATAAGTCATGTGATCATAATAGTCGAATAGAGTATTGCAAAGCAGAGTTAGTATCATTTCACATCCTATCTATCATTCATATTATGCATGGATTAATATTGTTTTCATGGATGACATGGTTAGTTTAATCCATATGTATTATCAAATGGGCTTTGATCCCACTTGTTGGAAACCGAATCCCGGAATCAATGAAAAATGCATACAGATTAAATAATTTTTTTTTCGTGAAACCCTATATTGTAAAAATCTCTCTGGCTTAATCTAAGGTAGAAAGAACAAAGAATACGAACTCGATTAGACATCGCAATCTTCTATCGTATTCCTTCTATTTTGTTCTCTTTACGATATCATATATATATGTGCATATATATTCAGAACATCTGAGTATGTTACCATAGAGAGCTGCAAATGCATACATATATATATGCTACGTTAGGGAACTCAAGGAGTCAATAAGGATTAGACTTCCTATAGAAATAGGAAAGCCAAATTCAACCAGAATTAAAAAATTATTTTCCACACATTATAATTCATACTACTAAAGAATTATAATTGCACTTTCACCCTTATCTCAAAATTATATTTCTAGCTCCATGTTCTTAAATACTTATTAATCTTCCCGCGTTAAGATTACAGTTACCCATCGATTAAAGTAATTACTGACAATTATAATTAATCAACATCTTTGAAAATTCTTTGAGACATTTCATTTAACTTATTTGATATGTTGGATATGTAATCCATCTAAAGGGTTTGACATAATCATAACTTATAAGCTTCCTCAAAGGATATGATCAATCCCTAAGCTGGAACACGAATTCCATTAATAATTAATATTTACTATACACATAATGTGATCATATAATTCACCGAGTTTATTGACCTACAAAAGAATCTCACTCTGCGTGAATCAAAACGACCAAAATTACACTTGTCTAAAAATTATTTTGGGATTAAGAGTATAAACACTCATAATAACCATTGGGTACTAATTATCTTATAAAGTTAGTACAAAAACAATATCCTTAAAACGGTCTCATTCAATACACACAAAGTGTACTAGCACAATGAATTAAAACTATACCGTTTTTCCTTAGTCAAGATAAACTTACTAAAATATTGTGCTACAATCTTACAGATGGTTTGTCTAATTCCATCTTAAATTGTGAATTAAAACACTTATATTCTACAAGAACTGATGATTAAATCTTCTACACGTAAGCTGAACTTTACACACTTGATTATCAATTGTGTAGAATAAAAGACAAACAAGCACAATATAAATATTATGCTACAACATTACCCACATAGATTCTCATTAAAATAGAATAACAAATTTTATTAAGAAAGTAAAATTAATACTAAATATTAAAAATATAGTTTTTAGTTATTTCTCCAATAAAAATTACAATCCAAGTCCTTTTTTGAAACTTATTTTCTACAAAATTATGTCCATAAAAAATAATTACAGCGAAGTCCTTTCAAAGTAAGATTGAGGAATTTGTAAGTGTGCATGCACAAGATGTGTACATGTATGACTCCATCATTGCTACACCCACCATCACCACCTATCACCCCCATACCATAACTACCACCACCATTGTCATTGTTGATTTGCCACCACCACCACCACCACCACCATTCCATTGCCACGACCCTAATTGTCCGTAATGCAATTACTTCTGCTACCACCCCTTCACCTCCACCACCATTCTACCACGACCAATAGTGCCACCGTGATTGTTGCTGCCACACAAGTGATTCTACTATTACTATTATTGTAACACCCTGAATTCATAAATTTTATTAATTATATTAATTACGCCGTGTATGATAATTAAGGTGGACTAATTAGAAGTTTAAGGGTCCAAAAGAGCCAATTAAAGTTAGCAAATCTTCAAAACTTTAAGACTTTAAGTTTCTGCCTAGTTTTATTCTTAGCGTTCAAACGCCAGAATGAGCATTCGAACGGTAAGCCAAGTTCTCTTTGGCGTTCGAACGCCAATATGGGAGTTCGAACGCTAAGGCAAAATTTCAAATGTCAAGCTCTCGGTGATTTTGAACGCTAAAAGGGGCGCTCGAACCCTACACAACTAAAATCCTTCTTAGCGTTCGAACGGGGCATTCGAACGCCAGGGTCAAAATCTTTTTTAGCATTCGAACGCTAAGAATGGCGTGCGAACGGTAACAGAGTTAAATGAAATATAAAAAGAAAAGAAAAGAGGAACAAGGGAGCTAAGTGGGGGTGGGCACATGGGGTAATTTTCCATATGTCTTCAATTATATACGCACACAACACTCACACACACATACATGTCCGAGAGAGAGAGAAAAGAGCAGGAAGAAAAAGGAAGAAGAAAAGAGAAGAAAAGAAGAAAACGGAGAGCTTAGGGACGCTCAACAAAGCTAAAAAAAGCTTGGAAAAGAGAGGTATAAACTTAAATGCCTCATGTATATTTGTGTAGGTATAGTTGGGGTTTTAGGTTCACTTAAATCTTAGATCCCTTATGTTTTCATGGTTAGTTTGGCTTGGTTTTGAATTATTAGCTTCCTATTGAACCAATCTTTAAATCCCTTAAAGAATAAGAAGTTTGCCTTGTGTTTAGATTGAGTTTTGGTAAAATTTTCAAAGACCAATCAATGTTCCTACTACTGAACGCAGGTAGCGTTCGAACGCCCATGAATAGCGTTCGAACGTTTTGGACTTTTTGCCTTGGCGTTCGAACGCCACCTTCAGCACATTTTTGGGCGTTCGAACGGTAATCACAATTAGCCTTAGCGTTCGAACGTCAGGTCCATTTTCAGCCAATTTTGACCCTTTTCACTTAAAACCATTTTAGTTATCCAAAGTAAGTTGGATCCCTTAACCTACCTATGAAAAAACTCTAGGTTCATTGTTACGAGGTCTAAGCCTAGATAAGTAGTTTAAATTATGTATTATAGAGCATAGTATTGACACATTGTATCCTATGCCTTAAATGTAGGAACGCCAAGCCTCGCACCTAGCCAAAGAATCTCAAGCGAGTAACACGATGCTATGAACAAAATTACATATTTTCAAAATAATTTTAATATGTATATTGTATATGCAATGGTTTTTTATGTTTCAATACATAAAAAAATTATTTCCGTAATACAATGCCATGTCTTTAAATGATATGATATGTTACTATGATATGAATGAAAACCCATGGATGTTTGCTTTACATGCAAAAATGAATATGTTCAAAGTATATGCACAGTGACATTCGGGGTCCCCCGTGGTGGGACCTTAATCTAGCCTAATGGTCCTAAAGGTGGAGTGGGCGACGTAAAATAAGTTCCATTCTGTAATCGAGATATCTCAGGCCTGAAGAGCCACTCGACCTATAGGGTCGTCATGTTATGTTATGCAGAGTTGTTACATTTTTCATGATATGTTATGTATGATTATGTGAGTTTCAAGTTTATGAAATGCTATGTGTCAAAAAAAATTATGAAGTTATGTTTTAAGAAAAATCATGTTTATGCTCACATACATTATGAAATGCTACATGTATAATATAAAAATGATCTATGGTATTTTACGTTCATGCATCTGTTGTTATTCACTAAGCTTTTAGCTTACGTTTTTGAAAACCTTTTCAGGAAGCCAATCCGAGGAACCGTAAGAAGAAGATAGCAAGTAAACCTTAGTTTTATGGCCTAATGGCCTTGTGATGTTTTGTATGGGCTAGACCAAAATTTATGTATCGAAGTTATGTATAAGTAAAGTTTAGCCTGGGATGTATGTAAAGTTTAAATACTTAGGCACAGTGTAGATAGTAGACATACATCACTTTATTTATTTTCAGTATTATGACGTTTTCGCGAAAAGAAAAAGAATAATTTATATCATTTTAAATGAACTTTAAACCATATGATAGAGTCACGTTTAGACAGAAGTCTAGGATTGACTTACGTATATATCATGTGCTATGTGATAATAGGAATTGCTAAGATACGATATAGCCATGGTTATGCTAAATGTTTCAATCTTTAATGTATTTGTAGAAGCTATGCCGCCTAAGAGGGGATGCCGTGGAGGGGCCGCGGAACCCGATGGCCAAATTGATCGCATTGAGAGGATCCTAGAAGAACTTGTTCAAGTGGTCCAAGATACTCACAAACCCGGATCGGTGAGTGAACCGAAAAAATAACCGGGTCATGGGTCACCGGTTCAACCGCCGGGTCAACCGTTATTGAACCGCTATCGAACCGTGGTGTCATAAATTAATTTATAATATATCATAAATAAAAAAATTATGATTTGGGGTCTAACTGCAATAATTTAAACTTATGAGTCAAGTGTATTACACTTGAAATTATGAGGGTCTAAAGTGTGATTTGGGTTTAAAAACTCAAAATCCCAAATCAACTCTCAGTCTCAGTCTCTCAGAGACCCACACCTCTCTCTCTCACTTTCACTCTCACTCTCAATGCTCTCAGTCTCAC
>BRYF01000007.1:14492432-14494932 GCA_030159135.1 Actinidia polygama
ACTTGACCTATTTCTTATTTTTGTTGGTCTTTAGTTTATGTCCGATAATGTTGACATAGAAAACTTAGAAAACTCCCTTCCTTCTTAGATATCCAACCATCTAGGAGAGAAATCGTACATGGTAGACGAGGTCATTAAACTTCCTTCCTCCCCTAGAGAGAACCCCCAGCCCTAAGGGTAGTCCCTCAATTGATACTCCACCTTCGATTAATAGGGAAATTAATATCATGACTCAAGGCGAACAGGATCATCTTGGAAATTCATGCTATATTCCATCGGGTGTTCAAATCAGGCTACCCGAGGTAGATGAGACCATTGCATCTATTCGTCTTCCGATCCACCCCATCCGATCCACCCCACTATTAGGTGGATCCTGCACTTCTTCAACATTTGTCCCGCTCAGCTTGTCCCCAATACGTGACAAAGTGTTGTTTGCGTGGTGGTGCTGTGGCTATTTTACAGGTATGCCCTATCCCTCACCGAGTTTTGGAACCTGATCACTTTGTTTAAAAATCCAAAGCCAGACTATGGATGACTCTACTTCAAGGCAAGGTCGAAGAAGACTTTGCTCAAGGGGTACCCCAGCAATGTCAAGGACTAGAAGAAGATGTTCTTCTTCATCTCGAGGGAAGAATGGGAGTTCTCCCTAAGGCTATCTCGGGAAGTCGGGGTTCCAAGGGTTTCGAGTTGGTGGGGCACTCCGTGTCAATCTTTGTTTCACGAGTCGTTCCTCAATTACTAGGTGTAGCTTCATTTTCAAGTAAGTGCTGCAATGAGCCGCCCGTACTAATTGAGTACAACTAGCAAAGGTTTGAGATGATCTCAAACTCATTAGAGCCAGGAAAATTCTATTCGGTCGATCAAGTACTTACATCTAAGTTCTTTCTAAGAGCTTTGTCCTTTACTCTAGATCAATGGCATCTAGTGACATGAACAATGCTGAGGACAAATTGGCAAGCGATGCAGCTCTTGTTTCTGGTGACAATAGTGAGTCACACCATTCCCAAACCTCGAGGTGACCATTCCCAAGATGGCTTGGTTGAATATATAGGCACTATCAACAAGGGGATGAAGAATTTTTTACCTCGCCTTCCTAATATAACACTATTAAGGCTTTTAGGGGAAAAGTCTGACCATTCGTCATATATCTTGCCCTAAAAAAAGGGCAAATAATAAAATAACGCCAAGAAGAAGGGGCCAACATAGCCACTTGAGGACAAGAATAAAGGGCCAGCTGCCAAGGCTCTTGCTCAGTCCAAGGCGACGTCGAGCCGGGCAGTGAAAAAAAGCGACGACTCCTACTGTAGTACCTAGAGAGGGGACCTTGGCTAACCTCAGGGAGGAGGGGGGGCAACTCCTCCATCTTGAAAAATCCCAGGGTCGTAGAGAGGCTCGTCCAGGGGCTCACTTTGCCCACCGGCCAGGAGGCCTTGAAAAAACTAGACCTCGATTGAGCTCGCGAGTGTTGAAATTTGAACATTCTGATAAGTTTTGGTTTTTATAGGGGTAGTGCCCGGATCCTCGGTTGCTAGCCGCGGTAGAGATATGCAAGAAGAGGTGATGGCCTAACAAGCCCATGCTGAATCCATTCGAGATAAGATGGTCTGAGCTCAAACCATGGCCAAAGGGTTAGAAGTTTGAGTAATCAAGCTTGAGGCCTAGAAGCAGCGCGTTGCCGACTGCAGAAAAAGGAGGAGGAGGAGCGTGCCGCTGACCAAGAGAGGTTTCAAAAGGAGACAACCTTTTCAAGGAATCTGCGGGTCAAGAGTACAAGTCCTCAAACATCTTCCATGCTGTGGAATGGGAAACTTCTAGGTTCTATGTCAAAGGCTTTGATATATGTAAAAAAGCAGATTAGTCGCCTCCATCCCGAGCTCGATATTCAAGACCTCCAAATCGACGCAGATTTGGTTGAAGAAGAGGAGGAAGAGGGGGAGGAGGAGGAGGAAAGAGATGAGGAAGAGAAGGGTGAGGAAGAAAGGGGCTAGAATGGTGAGCTTGACGACAACCGTCCTCCCCAATAGGTGTCTCAATGTATTTTTCTTTTCTCTTTTTGTAATACAATGGTGATGTTAATCAGATGGATGAAACTTTTCTTCATTTTGCTTTGATATTGTTTTTGCTGGGTGATATCATGATCCATGGAATTGACGAGACAAACTTAGGCGAGCATCACTTAATGAACTGGCTAACAAAACCATCGCACAACCTATTAAGTTTAATTAACCTCAAATAGGCAAATAACGAACTTAATTATGGCGACTTGATTAACTTGGCAAGCTTGACTAATAGGCAAACAAGACCGGTTCATGTTACCTTAACTAGGCAAACATCAAACTTTACCATGGCGATATGAATAATCAGGCAAATTAATTCTGGCGACCAAGATAAGTTATTTTAATCCGTTTATATGGATAAATATGCGATAATATGATGAAAAATCATTTGAAATTGGTGACATAACTTAGGCGAAACTGGCTATATAATGAGATTGAATTGG
>BRYF01000007.1:14497432-14502432 GCA_030159135.1 Actinidia polygama
AGATACTCCTTAAGCTGCTGGAATGCTATCTCAGATTCGTTTGTCCATTCAAAGGCTTTGTTTTTTCTTAGAATCTTGAAGAATGACAAACATTTGTCTGCCGATTTTGAGATGAATCTGTTAAGGGCGGCTACTCGACCAGTCAATTGCTGCACCTGGTGTATATTCCTGGGCGTGCTCTTCGTGAGTAGGGCTTGAATCTAGTCTGGGTTTGCGATTCCTCGATTTACCTAATGATATGCCAAATATGCACTTGGAGGGATTTAGCATCCTGCGGTATTTTTGCAGGATGCCAAATGTTTCATCTAGGTGGGCATTGTGATTGACTGTTTTGAGACTCTTGATCAGCATGTCATCTATGTAGACTTCCATCATTTTTTCAATCATTTCCTTGAACATCTTGTTGACCAATATTTGGTACATCGCCCTAGAATTTTTCAACCCCAAAAGTATGACCTTGTAGCAATACAATCCTCTTTCAGTAATAAAGGAAGTTTTCTCAAAGTCGGGAGGATCCATTTTGCTCTGATGATATTTCAAGAAGGAATCCATGAAGCTAACGAGTTCATGTTTAGAGGTCGCATCCATGATCAGATCAATCTTTGGTAGTGGAAAACTATCTTTGGGGCAAGTCTTGTTCAGGTCGGTAAAATCAACACATACTCTTCACTTCCCTTCTTTTTTAAGAGCGATGACAATGTTAGCCAACCAATCTGGGAAATGGGATTCTCTAATGACATTAGCTTTAATGAGCTTAGCCACTTATTCCTCTATAACTTTCAAACATTCTGGGATGAACTTCCTTCTTTTTTGGAAAACTAGAGGATGGTCAGAGTCGATAAATAGCTTATGCACTGTGATATGAGGATCTATCCCTAGGACGTCACCTTGCAACCATGCAAACACGTCGTAATTCTTCTTCAAAAATTCTACCAAGGAATTTCGTAGTTCCTTAATCAATTCGGTCCCAATCATTACATGGCGATCCGAATAGTCAGGATGTATAGAAATCAGAGACACCTCTTCCCAAGGCTTGGTGTTTTCCATTTTTATGGATCAATAAGGAGCGTATCCTCCACTTTGTTCCTTAGCGCCCCCATCTCGGCATCATCAGTCTATAGTTGCTATTGGGCGCTCAGCTTTGGAGTGGAGTTTGTCTTCATCACCGTTATAAAGCACTGCCTGGCAACTTTTTGGTCTCCTCTTACCTCTTCTATCCCGATGAAGTAGGGAACTTCATCATCGGTAGTAGGTGGAAGTGATTGCCTTTGATTTTTTCCAGCGTTAGGGGACCTAGGATTGCATTGTATGGAGAAGACCAATCCACAATAATGAAGTATTGCCACACTGTGGTCTAGTGGGCTCTATTCCCCAAAGTCAAAGGCACCTTGATCCACCTAAGAGGATCTGTTAAGCTTCCTCCGAATCCGATTAAAAGGGTATGAAATGGGTGAAAACCATCCGCCCAATTTTTATCTTGTCAAATGCCGAGATGAACATAATGTCAACAGAACTCCCATTGTCAATTAAGATCCTTTGCACGTTAAAATTGGCAATTGTGGCAGATAAGACTAAAGCATCATCATGGGGTAAATGCAAGCCTCACAAATCATCATTGGTAAAGGTGATGGGCTGGTGAGTTTCATCCAAAGGCGTGGAGAGGTTATAAACCTCTTCTTCAGCTCGCGCATTTGCCTCTCTTGCATGTCTCTCTTCTGGGATGAGCACGAACATCCTCTTGATCCAAAACCTTCGTGGATAGTTTGGATATCTCCTGCGGTTGACCTATTGTTTACATATCCCCTATCAAATGAGTTGGGCCACAGGCAATCAGCTACATACTCCCTCAAATATCCCCTCTTGATAAGGTCGGCTATCTGCTCCTTCAATTAGAAGCAATCTTCTGTGTTGTAACCGTGATCTTTGTGAAACTCACAGTACTTGTTTTTATTTCTTTTGAGAGGGTTAGTCTTGACCTTTCTAGGCCACTTTACAAATTCCTCATTCTTGATTTCCATGAGCACCTGGGGTCTAGAAGCGTTAAGAGGAGGCAACACCAGTTCAGGTTGGTGTGGTGGAATGCGAGGGCGACGTTCATTAATTCGCACTCTTGCATCTCGTTCAGACCTTTTTCTTTTTACCTTGCCCCTGTAGTCTGATCGCCGAGTATCAAACTCCTTCCTTTTGTGGTCGTCCTTACCTCTTCTTCTACGCTTGGCCTCAGCCAACTCCTCTGCTACAATGTATTTGTCGACCTTGCTCTGGAGTATCGACAAGGTGTCAAGGACATTCTTGAAGATAAAATCAAACAATGGACTAGGTCAAAGTCCTTCCATCATCGCCATGACCACCATTTTGTCATTGGGGGCCTCCACTTCTAGAACAGCCTGATTGAAACGCTTGACGCAGTCTTTCAAGCTCTCCCCATCTTTCTGGTAAACTGTGAAGAGGTGGAAGGTATTCTTCTACCTGAATTTATAACTCATGAAATTGGCAACAAAGAGCCTACTCAGGTCGCCAAATGAATCAATAGTTCTCGAAGACAACTTTCTGAAACATGATCTCGTTGACCCCTTCAAAGTTGCTGAAAAGGCCTTGCACATCACCTCGTCTGAGTATCCCTGGAGCATCATCAAGTTCTTGTACTAGTCCAGGTGGTCCATAGGGATGACAACTTGAATCTGGATGACACCTTGACTTTCACACACTCTCTATGAATTGAGGTTCTGTCTGCCTAATCAAAGTATCCACAGTAACTGGGGCATTTGCTCTGGTATTGATGGCATCAATCCGAGTATCCGAGTCTTTAATCTTTTGGGTGGTGGACTTATCTTGGCATCTTGGAGCTCGGTCATCTCATCGAGTTGATCTTTCGTGTCTCCTAGTTTCCTTGCCGGTCGTGTCTAGAGTTCAGCTAGAGGACCGAGACTCCGATACGACAGGATTTCTTCCGCACCTAGAATGCAAACTCGCCGACTAGTGTGGATGACTTTTGGCTGAATGTCTCTAACCAGTGCTATATGGCGACTTTCAGAATCTTGATCGCCCTTTTGGTTTGAGTGATGAGACCAATCAGCTTCTTCCGGAACAGGTGCAGCGGGAGGAGGTGGATTGTTTGTGGCAAGGTCCTGCACCAGACGGGTATTGATCTCGTTCGTAATCCTAATCTGCTCAGCGATTCCATGCATCTCACTATGAATAATGCCTTCCAGATCCGGTGTTTGACTAGTGTTAGCCATTGGATGTGCTCTGTTATCTAGAGAAATGCTAGTACTTGGTCTAGATAACAAGTGGCTGCGCAGGTGCATAGAGAGTTGAGAATTGTCATTCTCAAAGATGGCACCAAATCGTTATGGTAGAAATTTGGGATGAGCAACCAACAGTTAGAATTCCTCTTTAAGCTCGATATATTGACCTCGGTAATAACTTTTGTGACCTCAACAATCTGTAGAAGAGAACAAACGTTACTAGCCAGGGTGAGGCAGCTACAAATCCCTCCAGCGTGAAAATCAAACTAAGGCGATCAAGCTAGACAGAGCACAACAAGCAAATATGTTAAAGCTCAAAGATTGAGAGAGTAATTACCCCTTATGGTGGAGGGTGAGAGGCCTTTTATAGATGGAGAATGGAGAGTCCTGCAAGAAGATCATGGCGCGATCATCGGTCAGTCAATTATGGAAGCCGTGTCCGAGGAGCTCAAAGAAAAAGGAGGATATTGCCATATGGGGAGACCACTGCGAATGTAGGAGACCTGGTGGAGATGAAGTCTCAAGTTCCCTTCGGCCTTTAAATTGGTGGGCAAGGTGATTACCTCGGCCCAGAGTGACTGAAGAGAGACGAGGATGTCTAGAGGAACTTGGAGAATCAGTGGCGACCAAGCAATATATTGGCGACATGGTCTTCATAGGGTCGAGGTGAACATCTCAGATCAGCAAGTTGAGATTTTATCCCTTATCATATGGTATATATACCAAAATTATGTATGTTCAAGATTTATGTTACGTATGTTTGTAGTTCTTACGCATTAAGTTGGTTATGTTACTATTTTTAGAAACTTTGTTATGCATTAATCTGATATGATTACATAATGTTTTGGTTATGTTATGCATTATTTGATTCTATTACAATTTTTTTTTGTTTGGGTTATGCATTTTTTTAATTAGTTATTTTCCAAGTAAGTTTGTTATGCATTTTTGTTGCAAGGGCACGCATTTTTATGGAACACATTTTGTGATTATTTAATTAACTTTCTTTGTTATCCATTCATGTGGCTTAGTTACACATTTTTATAATTTTGTTACGCATGTTTTAGTTGCATTATATATTTTATGGTTCAAGTTATTTATTTTTTTAATTGTTTATATTTTTAGTGTTTTTGTTATGAATTTTTTTGATCTCAATACGTATTTTTATGGTTATATTATATTTTTTGTAATTAACAATATTTTCATATATGGTTAATTTTTTTGTGGTTATGTTAAACAACGATCACAACTTTCCCCAAACTAAAATAATCAAATATACAATCTGTGACTAACCACTTCATACCTGTTATCTCATTTTTAAAAGAGAGCCTTTATTCTCACCCCTGACATGGGGTTGTTACCATGGGCCGGTAAGTTCAATTTTTTGGTCAATTTTACCCTCCTTCTCTCCCTCATTCATTATTTTTTTCTTTTTTTAATACCATCACCTGGTTATTTATTTAAAATACATTGCTCAAAATTTTTTAATTTCTTTTTACTTTCGCCTTCTGAATTTTTATATAATTTTTTTTTATAATTTCTTTTACTCCCACCTTATATTTTTTATAAAAGAAAAAAATATGGATCAAAATTTATAATATTTTTTTTAAATTTCTCTCAATTTATAAAATTTAATGCAAAACTAATTAACATAATATTTTTTAAAACACTAAAGTGAAAATTTCAGATTTGTATTTGAGATTATCTTTGAAAATTAATAATGCATTTTTTAGGTGTCAAACGTGTGCAGTACAA
>BRYF01000007.1:14529932-14532432 GCA_030159135.1 Actinidia polygama
CTTAGGGCAAAGACATGTATGACAGAGGAACACATGTCCTCAAGGGACCACATTAGTTAGAATTAGTTTCTGAGATTCAAGAAACTCATTGCACCACGTCTCAATTCTCAAGTATCACATGGAAATATAATTCCCTCTCTAAGCTGCATAGGTTCAAAGTGAAGGCAGTGAAAGTGTTACAATGTTTCGACAATGCACACCAACACCCAGTAATCCTCTACACAGCATTGTATTTATGCTCGCGAAAATGAAAACATACTTTGGTTGATCCTGCGCTTCGTCTGCGAGTACTGATATCACTGAACACAAGGAATAATAATATATCTGTTGACTGGACTAGTCTCGTCCCGTCTGGGTTGTCTGGATGACATATCAAAAGGGTAGGATTATAATCTCAAAGGGGTGAGGTTTCCACGCTTGGTATGGTGAGTTGCCAGCATGGACCAAAGAGAAGGGCATAAGAGATATCAATTCCAGTTCTTGATGCCCGACTAGGCAAAACTTCTAAAGAAGTTTTCTAGTCAAGACTCATGTCCAGAGATAGATGGAGTAGATGATGCGTTCCAAAGGTGAAGCTAACGCTTCCCATGTGACTAGGGACCCATCCATCCCAGAATGGGATATGGCGGGACTGATTTAGGCCACACCAAAGTCATGCACCATGCATCGAGATTTCCCTCATGCATGCCAACCAAAACCTAAGAAGCACATATACAGATACAAGACATGGAAAAGGACACGAAACAAACACATGGGTACACAATTTTTCAGAAAATTAGGACATGAAGATGTCGGGGATACGTTAAGTATATGTGTGTATACATATTTTAGCAATCCATAGCCAATATGTATGGAATTCCCTCTGATCTTCAACAGCTTCGATGGCATGACAATAGCCGAGCTGGACACCTCATCTTCTTCTTCCTGGAAGGAGTGTTCAACCTCCTCCCTTATAGGTTCTGTCATCGTGGGGAGTATGACACCTTCAGGGGCCTTATCGTCTGAGCTCAACACCAGTCTCTAATAGCTCGACACTAGCACCGAGCTCTTCTCTTGCAAAGTCAATAACCACAACATTTATCCAATTACTAATAGTCTGATGGCTTGAGCAAACTGCGCAGGGTTTGTAGGATCTCAAATTCAGAGTAGGGGCAAAGCAAACTGATCGAGTCTGGAAGCTCATTGAGGAATAGTATAGTGGTAGATTGGCTCGTACCGCAGTAAGGTTGCAACATCGGGAGGTTCCGGACTGTTATTCACGTGCCTGATTTTAGCCTTGCACTTTTCTGAGTGGACCTTGTAGTGGTTGTTGAAACCTGCAGAGCAAATCAATCTGTTAGAACATGATCAGATATGCAAAACAACAAAATACCGCAAAAGTGTGTGCGAGTGACTGAGATAAGAACTTACCGTTATCAATATTGCAATTTGTTCTTGAGACCCAAATGAACTCATATAATCTTGAGACCCAAACTTAAAACATGATCAAGTATAGGTCCTTGTTAGGGTTCTCAATCATGTGCCTGGACCACAACTGTTGGCTATTCCTAAGTCTTAGATAATGGTTCCTCGCAAAGAGGCTCGTACCAAGCTATCGTTTTGGCCGAACTACGGTGTAAATATTCAACAGGTCAGAGATGGAGAACGGAAGCCCCTCCCGCCGCATCAAAGTGTCGACAGCATGCATGGTCCTTACCAAATTTATTAAAACTTGCATGAAGGTGAGGCGACGGCGAGCCATCACCTCTTTCAACATTGGGCTGATAGGGAACCAAATTTTGGCTTGATGGATCAGCCATGTCTGGACTGGGGTACAGTCGCTATATCCTCGCACCATAGAGGTTACCTTATGTGGACTGCGTCACTCTATAAGGACATCATTTGGGATCTAGTAATCCTTCCTAAATCTCGATAAAGCAGCATCGCCATGCACTAGCTATTGAGCTCGGTTAAGTTCCATGTTCTAAAATAAAACAAAACCATGTCGGTTCAAGTACCTAGCCTAGTTTAGGTCAATGACAAATAACGTATCGGGGCAAAGCTAGCCGAACTATATGCGAGTTCTGAGCTCTACCCCACATGGCTAGCTATACGACGCCCGAGCTGCAATGTATTTTTGGGGACTCGCTTCTGTCATTCCTGCTCCTCAACGTTCTCTCAACACAGGAACGACTTAGGGAAAAAACCTTAATCCTAACTCATTACCAAGTCATCACTACGAGATCAAGCTGTACAAACACAAGTTAGACCCATTCAACAGTTGAAATGGATCGAAGGCCAATTCAGAGCTTTCAATTTATGAGAAGCTTAACAAGCGTTCGTCAATGGAGGACAAGGTTGTTCAAAGACAATCGGCGAGGGAAAGAGGGATCGTCAGTGATGGAGATGCTATCAGAGGTAAGGGCAGAATGACGGTGGTGGATCGCTAGTGCTTTGGACTCTCTCTCTCAATTTCTCTCTCTAAAATGCTCTGGATGCAATGTGAACAGTAGGTCAGTTC
>BRYF01000007.1:14564932-14569932 GCA_030159135.1 Actinidia polygama
GAATATGTTAAAAATAATAATAATAAAAAAAGGATTGGGATAGCTTGGAGGTTTGAATTCTAGTAGTTCAGTGTTCAAGAGGAGATATCTATTATGAACCCTGCTTGGATCTTGTTTTAGGGTCTGTATTTGCATTGATCTCAATAATGGACATGCATCTCGATTTCATGATTGCTAATATGAGTTTTCTCATTATTGGGCATCTTGAGTTGCTTCTATACTTATCCTTGATCATACTGGATGTTAATTCACTCATACTCAGAGCATCTTAAATTTTATTAGTTGAGTTTTTGCATGAGTTGAGATTTGTAGTTTTGTGCATGTCCATTCTATTTTTTTTGAATTTTTTTTGGTTCTCTATGTAAAGGAAAGTTCGCAAGTTCTTGCGAGTCTTTGATCCTGCGAATTTCATTTCTCAGCGTCTGTTTACTCTGGATATCGCGGCTGCTCAATCTCACAAAGCTTACTTAAATGTTTGCTGGATCTCGCAGGTTCTCAATCCCGCGAAGTTCATTTCTTCGCGGCAACTTCGCTGGATCTCGCAGGTACTAGATCCCGCAAAGTCTACTTACAGGTGACTATAAAATCCCTGCTACTGTTTCTTTTTGCCCTATTCCCTTTGTCTTTTTCTCTCTCTCTCTCTCAAACTCGCGATGTCTGGCAAACTTGGGTGACGGTTTCTCCCTCAATCGAACGAGTGATACTCCTCCATTCTTCTCCTATTGTTTCGATACCTCTCTAGATAATCTTGTCCTTCTTCGATTCCTCCTTCCTTTTTGTTTTTATACATTATCTGAATATCGTGGGTTTTAATTTTTTTATTTTTTTTTTTTTGGGGGGGGGGGTTCACTCTGTTTCGTGGTTTGTGAGTTAATTAATCGTTCATTCGGGTGTCCACACGTTGTTGGAGGGTACGTATGTCATTGATTTGAGAGTTAGCATTGTTAGGGCTTGTGGTTAGGATTTGTGAACTCGGTAGTTGGTTGTTGGTAGTTTATTTTTGGATTTGGTTGTGTCTTGGACTAGTCATCTGCTGGTCTAGTGCGTCTAATCTATTAATTTACTGTTAGATTTCTCCTTGCTCCATGTCTACTACACCACAAAAACGAAAGGGGTCTTTAACCCCGTCTTCTCGTCGTGACTCGGGTACCCCTAGTAAATGGCAGGCATTTGGGTCTCACACTAGGGGTGGCACATCTGGTGCCTTGGGTTCTCTTCAAAAGGGTGACACTCCTTTCCCGGATGTCACTAAATTCAGGCCTAACTCTAAGGCCGAATCCTATTTTAACCGTTCTTTTAAATCTAGCCCAATGTTTGTTTTCCAAGGTATTATGCACAATGACTTTTTGGAAACTTTGATTTATACTTATTTTAACAAATGGGGTTGGGACCATCTTGCTATTCAGGAAGGAATTGTATGTCTCGAACTTGTCCGAGAATTCATTGTGAATATTCATTCCACGGACAAGGAGGACGAGATTTTAAAATTATATGTTCGGGGAGTGTTTCTTGATTTTTCAATCTCAGATATTTATGCTTTCCATCACATTTAACCCCTCGACCCTGAGATTGTTGGGTTCCCATATCCTCCCTCTTCCAATGGGCCTTCCTTGAACTCCATGGCCCATTTTTTGTTGGCCAAAGAAAATGATTGCCCTATTGGTCCTTCAAGTCTCTTAAAGTAGAAAGATCTAAAGGACGTATAACAAGTCCTTAATCATGTCATATGTGATCTGTTCTAGTGCACGTTCCATGTTAGTGAGATAGATAAGACACGTGCATGATTCATGCATGCCATAGCCTCTGATCTGCCAGTCGACGTGAGTCGTCTGATGTTCAATCTCAAACTTGAGGCTTCATTAGACAATTCTTCCATAGCATATCTTTCGCTCGGGCTCCTGGTTAAGGATTTTCTGGCACATCATCTAATTATTCCTGAGCCTCATGAGACTCGTCTTCCGGCGGGCAAACCAATATCAAGGGTTACTCTACATTTGAGTAATGCGCACCTCGGAGTTGCCCCTCCTCCGCCTCAACTTCGGTCCCATGTTATGGACCTTGATCCTTTAGAAGAAGAGGTTCCTCCTCCTGCTACCACGGATATTCCGTCTGTCTCTATTGCTCATTCACCTGTTGCACCTACTGCTGGCTCGACTGCTGCCTATAATTCCAAGATCGCTTATGCCATTGCTGCTCTATTTGTGCACATGAATGTGATTCATATGGATTTTGTTGAGCGCATTAGACAGGTTCATGAGCGCGTTGATCTTATTGTGGAGTTCTAG
Source organism: Actinidia polygama (assembly GCA_030159135.1). NCBI lineage: Eukaryota > Viridiplantae > Streptophyta > Magnoliopsida > Ericales > Actinidiaceae > Actinidia > Actinidia polygama. The sequence continues at coordinate 14,567,218 of BRYF01000007.1, forward strand.
GCACATGATATTAAGGCCATCCGTGATACACTTTCTGCCTTATCTCATCGACATACTGAGTTTATCACTAAAGTCAATGATTTCATTAATAGTATTCGACGTAGATGATTTTGGTTTGTACTTATGAACAATGCACTTTTTCCATTTGGGTTGTAATTGAATACTTTTAGAGATGCTTTGTTTCGTAATTATATCATCTGCTTTTCTTTTATGTTCATTAATATCTTTTTATCAGTTCTGGTATCTCTTTCTATGTTTGTTATTCCCCGTGCTTTCTTTATCAATTTGTTCCAAAAAGGGGGAAAGAACCTACATGTGGCCTTACATGTTATGTCTATGCTTTTAATAGCTTGAATGTTTAAATATTTGATATCTATACACTTGATTGGATTGGTGGTTTTCGTGTTGTAGGTACATGACTGATGTTAAGAGCTTGTAATTGAGGTCTCATCCATGTAATCTTTTTATTTCCATATAATGTGTCGCGTAGTATAGGGTTTTGTCACGAAATTACCAAAGGGGAAGATTGAAAGGTTATGGTGTTGGCAAAATTTCATGACATAATCTATTTTTTGTAATTCGGGGATTTAGATCACTAATAACAAGCATTCGGAAAAGATTTCAAGCTTATTTATGCAAACTCGTGCTAAGAAAAACTTGTATGATACATCGAGGATGATAAAAGTGCATGTTAATGGATTTCGAGGGACTTCAAGGATGAACATAGTATGTTGGGATGTCACATGGATCTCGCGGGAAAATACTGAAAGCTAACAATTTCACAAAGAGCTCACTGGTACTCGCAAGTTATCGCGAGACTTCGAGGACAAAATTTGAGAGGTCCCAAAGTGTCATAGAGCTCGCGGGATCTTCGCAAGATGTCGCGGGAAAAAGCTGAGAACATGCAAATTGTCATAGAGTTCGCGGGATCCTCTCAGGAGCGAGACGCGTGATACAGCAACGTCAAAAATTGCATTTTTAGGGTTTTCTATTACTATAAAAAGCCCAACAAACTTCCTAAAAATTGATTTGAGCAGTCTCTATCATAATACCATAGAGAAAAGTGTTCTCTATCTTCTAAAGAGCTCAGAAAAAAATCTTAGAAAATATCTTCTTCAATCAAATCAAAGAAATCAAAATTCTTGATGGAGTTCAAGACGTGAAATCTGTTCTAAGGGGATTTGAACGGTGATCAAATATGGAGACGGTGAATCGTGGATACGAGTTAGATTTGGACAATCATTAGATCATGAAGTTGATAGGTTTTGATTGTTAGAGTCTTGTAACCGTCTAAACATCAAGTTATAGTGCATGATCTTTGTCCGGCGAAAATGACACGTGATTTTTCTCCCATTCAAGGGTTTTCACGAAAAAATTCTGGTGTGTATGTTTTCAATTGGTTTGTTCTTTTTTGTCTTGAATCGTATAATATTGCTCATATTCATAATATTTTGATTTAATATTATAGGATTTAGATTCTTAGATAAAACATAGACAAAGGCTAAGTTTTTCAAATAAAATTAAATTTGACCATAATTTTCTTTATTTATTTTTAGATGAGAATTTTGTGTGTTAAATGGAGTTCTTCCTCGGTTTTAATTGGACCCTCCTTTAGGAAATGGTGAGATTGGTTCCTTAAATCAATTAGTCGATATTTCGGATATGATACCAAATTATCAAAAATAAATACCCAAAATTAAACAACTATGCTTGTGTGACGCTTCATCTTCGTGAGTGAATATTACAAAAATCAGATGCACACAAAAACGAGTTCGGATCATCTGAAGTGAAGGATGTGTAAAGTATTTTTAAAGTGTACAAAATGATATCGTTTTATATATTTCAGGACCAAAATAAAGTCATTTAAATTAATTATAAAACGACGTTATTTCATGATTAGGACTAAAACGACCTAAAATGTACCCAACGACTTCATCGAAACACTTCCCACATCCATCCAAAACTCACAAAAAACGTTATCCTTATCCTTTCCAAATCATTGCGAAAATGACACTTACATTTAAATTGATTTAGACATTTGTCGCGGCATATTACCATAATTGCGTGCATTATATATTTTTTTTATCTGAATACATGTCAATTTCTATCAATATTTCAAAATGGTACAAGTGGAACAAACTTAGATTTTCTTTTATCTGTTTGGGTAAGTTTTTTTTGAGTTTATTTAGGTATTTAGATTTTTTATCATTTGATTAATATTTTATAGTTTTTTAGTTTTTCTTGATCAGAGGAGTCTAAAAATGTAAAAAAAAATATTAATTTAAAATAGCTTACTAAAGCCGAAAAAAATAATTTTAGATATTTTTTTATGGAGAACAATAAAAGAAAGAAAAACCTTAATGACTTTTGCCAGAGATAATACAGTTTTTGCAGTACTTAAATAGTTCGTAGTTTTTACTTCACCACGTATGAATATATACTTTCAATGAACGGTTTAAAATACATTGTTTCTGTCTATTTTTTAAATTAATAGCTCTAATGGTTTAAATTTGATCATTTTTATTTACTTTTATTTTATTTTCACAAATCCTTCCTAAAAATTATGATCCAAATACAAACTTAAGATAGGCTTTCTAATTAACAAGTTTCCAATAATGCCTTGGCGAATTATTTTGTCAATTTGTAGCTATGTCATGGCTCTCTATTTTTCTGTTTTTATTTTTGTAAGTAAAAAATAAAAATAAAAAATTCCTT
>BRYF01000007.1:14584932-14589932 GCA_030159135.1 Actinidia polygama
ACAAAAAATATCTAAAAGGGTTTCTTTTCGACTTTAATGAGTTTTTTTTTTAAATTATATAAAAAAATTACATTTACGGACTCCTCTTGTTAAGTGAAACAAAAAAATATATAAAATTTTGAATAAACGGTAAAAAAAAATTCACTAAATAGAAAAAAACTCAAAAAACAAAACAACTAAAAAAATTACCCCAAATTAGGCTTAAAAAAGAGAACGAATAGAATATAGTTATATAATTCGATCTGTGCATATCATTGTATTAAAGGGGACTAAATTTTTTTCTATCCCATCCCATGTTATGTTTGGGGTGAAGCTTTAGGTTTAGAAGTTCCCACACATTGAATCCAATATATTATTTGGAGTAACAAATTTAACAATGAATAAAAATAAATTTACTGCATTCCTTTAATTCTATCCACTATTGTATAGTATTAACGTTATTTCAGTAAATTAGTATTCTCATTCAGTTTATAATCTTTCTTATACTACGTTCTACCTATTATAAGCTTATATGGTATCATCGTAGAAAATTAATGTGGCCATTTTCCACATAAATGCCACATCATTCTTGGGATAGGCCACGCAGACATATATGCAGTACAAGAAAATCACCCCAATCAAAGAATAAGGCTGGATATGTGGGTTCATATATGATTATATCCAATTCAATCTCTCATTATCGGAACTCCAAAAATTTCCTGAGCGTGCAACTTCTGTATTTTTCTATCTAAAAAATTGTGTCAAATTATTTATTACATCTTGTGTTTATGCTTGAATTGCCTCCACCAAGGGAAAAGAGTCAGAAATAATCTTTTATTTTGGAACTTTTGGAAAGAAAGAGGGGAAATGGCCTTAAATCATTAAGCTGGAATTTTATTCAGCAAAACGTTGTACAAGAATGATTCACTAGTATCAGAAGCACATCCATAAAACCTTAAAATGTGTCGTGTGGAATGTGGATGTATTGAGGAGAAGCTACAGGGTTGGGTAAACTTTGTTAGGTTTAGGATTTCAAATCAATTTTGCAAAATACATTTTCAAAAATTATAATGAGGATAATTCTTTTTTTTTTATTTTATTTTATATAGAAATAAATTCATCATTTAGAAATAAAGAAATTATAACAATATTACCACTACATCATTCTTGTAACGATTTCTGTATGAAAACTATATTGAATTATCGTTTTAGTTTTGCATTGGCTCAATTGGAATCGACTTTCACCATAAAACTATTGGCTTGGCAATTATCATGTTGACTGTCAAAATAATTCTCCGATGACAGATTTAAGAATCTTTAGGTAGATGTAAGCTTCTGATGTTTCAAGAGTAAAGTAGATGGCTCCGCTCCGCTCCCTATTTGGAATAGGACCACTTTTTAATTACATACAGAATATGCTTGGAACAAACATGAAAGGTTAATAAAACGTGATTCATGTCTCGATTCAATGTATTGTAATTCTCAAGTATTTTGCTAATGGAGGAAACATGAAATGTATCACAGTGGTTAAAAAAGCTAGCTTTAAGTGCCTCTATTCAATGTAATTGGAAATAAGAAGAGAAAAAAGAAAGAAAAAGTAAGCATCTGGGTTATGTTTGGAAATTTAGAGGGTGAATAGGAATGTGATTGTACTTTCCAATTATCGTATGTTTGAATGAAATTTATTTGGAATGAGATTTGTTAATTGAGAATAAATTTGATTCCGTCATTATCCCAGATTTTTACAAAAAAATTAAAGACCAATTCAAAGTTTTCTTAAAATATTAGTTTCTAATTAAAATTTCTGAATAAATTCAACACTGAGGCCCAGTTTGGGTTCTTGGTTTTTGAGTTTTTTTGGTTCCGTAGTTGTCTTGAGTATTTTTGTCTTTAATAAAAAAAAATCGCCATTTGTTTAAAATTTTATATTTTTTCGGTTTTTCTTGATGAAAAGAATCCGAAAATTTAAAAAAAAAATCACCTAATTTGAAGAAAAAAATCATTATAAAAATTTTCACCTCATTTGAAAAAAAAAATCATTAAAAACCAATTTAGATGCTTTTGGGGATAAAAATAGTTTTTTTTCAGTCTTTAGTGATTTTTTTCTGATTTAATTTAAAATTTTTACATTTTCAAACTTCTCTTAGGAAAAAAAAATATAAATTTTTGATCAAATAGAGAAAAAAGTTATTTACAAACAAAAAACCTCAAAAATTAAGAAACAAAAAAAAAATTAAAACAAACTACTAATCCAAATTGGGCCTGAAATAAGATTACACCAAATATTAAATTACTAAGAATCATATCCATGAAATTCTCGTTTCAACTCAAGAATATAAGAGTCCAAACATATGAGAATAAAACTTGAAAATTTTTTCCATGGAAGTGGAAAGGTTGATGGAGCCATATCCATGGTGTGGACTGTACAACCACAAAAACTCAAGATTCTCTCAAACCATCGCTTTAGTATTCCTACTTGCAAATAGATCATAAATTTGTTAAGAATGTGTTTGGATTAAAAATTTGGTGAGGAAAAGAAAATAGAAATGGAAAATGTTGTACGAAGAACAATTCAGAATCGAAACTAATATTTTTTTGTTAAAAACTCAATAGAGCTGAATTACATAACAACATAAAATAGAATACAAAAAAATAAATAAAATAGAAATAGAAATGCAAACCGAAGAAATTCTCTAAAGTTAATTCTCGTGTATCACCGATCTCCTCAAGATTGATTAGGCTCCACCGATGCGTTGACTCAGTGGAAGTCGTATTCTCAAAATAAAACACCAACTATAATTAGTGATTGAATTGCACTAATCAGAACTATAAACTGAATAGTTTTTTATCTCTCTACAAAAACACAAAAGCTAAAAAATTGGAAGGCTCTCTGAACTCAAGAGTGTGTTATCGGTTTGCTTTGTATGGAGAACAAGATAAGAGACTCCAATATATAGATAGTGGCTGGCCCATCATCATTAGGGGAGAATCAATAGCTATTAACCGGAAAATGCTATGGGTACACCCAAGTTGCACCCCAAATGCACAGTAGATGAGGTGGAGCATTTGGATTGGTTGAAAAAACTGAGTGGACCCCACATCCAGCCAATCTAAATGCCCCAACTCATTAGGTGTGCATTTGGAGTGCAACTTGGGTGTACCCATAGCATTACCCCTATTAACCAAAGGATGGGAGCTACTTTTCCCCCTCCTTTGTCAGACCCTCCTTGGGTCTCACTGCCAAATTTACGCTTGTGCCCTTCTTTCCTTTTGTCCTTTTCCCACTCCCAAATTTTTATTTCTTTTTTGGATAAATATTTTTTTATTATATGTTGTATATATTTTTTTTATTTTTAATTGTATATTTTAGGAGTCATTATTTGCAAAAATTTTAAAAAGTAAGAATATGGAACACTGCTCTCTCTCTCTTTTTTTGTTTCTTCAGTTTTTTGTATTTTTTTAGTTTTGTTTTCTTTTTTTTCATTAATTTTGTTTTCTTGTTTTATATATTCTTTTAAGTTTTGTGTATTTTTTTTATTTTAATTTTGTTAATTTTTTGCAGTTTTGTGTAGTCTTTTTTTTTTTAGTTTTTTTTTTGGGTTTTGTGTAATGTTTTTTTAGTCTTATTTTTGAAACAAAACTAATGAAAAAAATAAACAAAACTAAAACAAAAAAATACACAACACTGAAAAAAAAATTAAAAAAATTAATGAAACAAAAATACACAAAACTGAAAAAAAATAAAAAAAAGAAACAAACTAAAAAAAATACATAAAACTGAAAAAGTAAAAAAAACGAGAGAGACTAAAAAAAAATACACAAAACTGAAAGAGTAAAAAAAATGAGAGAGGCTAAAAAAAATACAAAACTGGAAAAAAAATAAAAAAAATAAATGAAAAAAAAGAAACAAAAATAAAAAATAATGCAAGAGAGAGAGAGAGAGAGAGAGAGAGAGGGGTAAGGGGGGGCATAATAGTGTTTTTATGATGAGACAAGGGTGGGGGCCAGGGAGGTGGATTTGTCAAGGGGGGGGGGGGGAAATAAATTTTCCCAGAGGATTATGGCTCCCTGGTGGATTTGTCGGGGGGGGGGGGGGGGGGGGGGGGGGGGGGTTGAATTATGGCTTTGATTATATAATTGGGGTTGTTGCAGCCCCAGTAATGACAGTTCAAAACTCTGTAACTGATAAGAGGACAGGCTGCAATTTATAGACAATCTGTAACTGGTGGCTGATGCAACCCCAGTAAATGTGGTATTAACTCAGAAGGTTCTGGGTCTAAAAAGATAAGAATAGGCCCAACCCATGAACCCGAGCCCGTCCCGGGCAACGCCACACGAAATCTAACTTATTTAGGTCCTCTGTCAAAAAACAAGCATACCCCTTACGGTGTGGAGCATTCCTAAGCTTTATATGGACCTCTCACTCCTCTTCCACAATCAATATGGGATTGAGAATTTTTTTCTATCACATTTAGCTAATTCAATTGGCTCATTTTGAAGGACAATATCTCATTCATCTCTTACCCGTTTTGAACATTATATCATTGGAAATCTCTCACGGAGGAGAAGACATTCCTACTTTGTTTTGTCAAACTAGATGAGTCGAAACCTTATCTATTTCGGCTCAAAGTTGTTCAAAACCCATATTCAAATCTTGGTTTTTCTAACAGAAAAAGAAAAGACAGAGGATCGGTTTTTCCAACATAAAAAGAAAAGACAGACGATCCAATAATTTGGGATCGACAATTTTGGACCGTTGAATGCTGTAACTTTTCTTGTTCTCTCATTAAATTCTTACTCCAAACACAGCCTCGGGGATTTATGGGAAAAAAGGGAAAAAAATAGAGAACAAAATAAATAATTTAGCATTGGAAGAATTACAACTTAATTTTGCTCACCAATTAATGGATTCGAAGCCACTCTTCACCACCCCGTAATGTAGAGATACACACATGATGTTCTTGTACTAAAAAAAACCAAAAACCAAAAATAATTTCATTTTACCATATGATCTTTTTCTT
>BRYF01000007.1:14659932-14664932 GCA_030159135.1 Actinidia polygama
TGAGCGTATTAAATTGTGTACCTATATGATGGGGGAGCGGCCTTTATATAGATGGAGAATGGAGAGTCGTGTAAAAAAATTGCAGCGTGATCCTCGGATGGCTAAGTATGAAAATATATCTTGGAGATATTAGAGATTTAATGAGACTTGACATCTGGAGGACACCCTGTGATTGTAAATGTCGTGATGGAAAGAATCTCCAGAGGTAGTTTTCCTGGGAAGATAGACCCCCGGTGGAGATAAAGTCCATATGGAGATGGTCTCTGATGAGGCAATATACTTCACCTCGCCCATCTGCGGTGTGGAGACTGGCGAGCTTAGATTCACGCTGATTACTAGCGATGATACGAAAGGCGATCAAGATCATAGTGGCGATGTAGTGATGTGTTGCCCATTGACGAGATGGAGAACGTCTGGCAATATGAGCAATGGCATGGGAAGGGTGTGGTATCCTGGCGAAGTCCTTAACTTGTCGTTGGTTGATGGATATTTTACCCCATATCAGTAGCCCCCTACTCTGAATGGCGAGGTGGAACACCCGAAACCTTTGAGTATTAGTAGAGGTGACCGTCAACTGGTGATGTAAGACAATGGTATTTCATGAGGAGGTGCCATGCGGCTGAGTTCATGCACTTTATTCAAAAGATGCCACGTGGACGATGGCATAAATGGCGAAATAACGTATTTTGACGGGAATAGCGGTTTTTGTCTCTAAAGTTGAAATATCGCGAGATCTTCACCATTGATGGGGGTAGATCCTGGCCATTTGAGGACCCTATAAATAAGGGGACCCCCATTCATTTACATTTTCCTTTCTTGCTGTCGAACTGCAGCTTCTGCTCTGACATACACCTCACCCTAAATAGCTCGCCACTTCTTTCATTTTCTCAATAAGTATTCTGAGGTGGCTGAGCTTACGAGCAAACTAGCTCGGGCTAAGAAGCTTGCCATTGACGAGTTCAAATCTTCGAACTCTTTCAAGGATGCAGTTACAGATTCCATTGCCACGTATTTTGGCGAGGGTTTTGAATTCTGCAAGAGACAGCTTGCTCGCCATCACCCCGACCTCGGCATCAACTTGGCAAACATGGGACACTGACTTGGACGAGGAGAAGGAATCGACTATGGTTGGCGAGAACGGAGAGGAGAATGAGGACGACATCAGCCTTACTCCTTAACTTTTTGTTACATTATTTTTTTTTGTAATGGTGACGTGCCACCCTTTGAAATGAACGAATGACAATTACTTTCTTGACTCCAATTTTTTTGTACTTATCTTTCCTTGTTTCTGAGTTGTAGTGGCGATCTCGAATATAATTCAAGGCAAAATAAACTTGGTAAATCATTTTGGAAAACAAAATTGCTTGATGAATATGTTCTATTCACCTTCATAAAGGCAAATTTCGAACTCGTTCATGGCAATCATATAATTCGGCAATATTGATCAAATAACTTGGCAAAATGATTAGTTAGGCGATCCATAAATAGCAATTGAGGTACCTTATCACTGATTTCTCAATGAATGGGCGATATTGACTATGGCAATATGCACAATGGTGATCAACATGGCGACATTGACAATGGCGATCAAGACGCCTTATCATATCGTATCTTGATTATGGCAACGTTCTTAATGACGATCAAGAAGCCTTATCATATCGTAATGAATGGGCATTCTTGATATGACGACATCCACAATGGCTATCAAGACACCTTATCATGATGAATGGACGTTCTTGATATGGCGACATTCACAATGGTGATCAAGATGCCTTATCATGATGAATTGCAATTCTTGATATGGCGATATCCACAATGGCGATCAAGACGCATCTTGATTATGGCAATTCCAATAATAGGAAATAACAAATATTGGTAATAAGATCAAACTTGGAGAAATTTTATTACTTTTGAAAGGTAATCATAATACAAATAGAGTTTTTGGCGATCATAATACTGGCGATGCTAATTTTAGACTTTTCTAATCTTATCTTTAGATTCCTCAGGATGGTCATGTTGGTCACTTCCACTTGACCATTAGCCTGGGGATGACTTGGCGATGAGAAATGATGCGAGATGGTGAGGTTCGAGCAAAACTGTTATAAACCCATCATTATCGAATTGTCTGGCATTGTCCGAGATGAGAACCTTGGGATTCCTGAATCGGCAAATGATGTTTTTTTATATGAAATTCCTTGTGTTCTTCTCAGTGATCTTAGCGAGAGGCTCTGCCTCTATCCACTTAATAAAGTAATCGATGGCGACGATTAAGAATTTTCATTGTAATGGAGTTTGAGGCAAAGGTCCGAGTATGTCAACTCCCCATTGAGCGAATGGTCATGGGCTAGTCATTGGCACCATCTTAGTATGAGGGAGGTGACTCACTAGAGCAAACCTTTGGCATTTATCACACTTACTTGTGTATGTCGCCGCATTATGCTCCATTTGAGGCCAAAAGTAGCCTTGTCGAATCGTTTTTCTTACCAGTGATCTTGCTCCTGAATGATTTCCAAAAATACCTTCATGAATTTCTCTCATCACGTAATCCGCTTCGTCAAGTCAGAGACACCTTAGAAGAGGACCTAAAAAGGACTTTTTGTATAGGATTATATTAAGAATGCAAAACTTAGCTGATCTATACTACATCCGGCAAGCTTGGAGTTTGTCTAACAGTTTAGAGATATGCAATAATGTCGTCCATCCATGTCGATCTAGCGTCTGCCTGACAAACTGATTTGGCACCTCAATGTTTGGGTTAATTAAGAATTCCAGAGGTATATTCTTATCTGAAATGAAACCAAAAGTTGAGACGAGGTTAGAAAGAGCATCAGCCTTCTTATTCTCTTCTCTGGGGATTTGACGAATTCTGAAATCTCTAATTTGTCCTGACATGGCCTTTACCTCATCCAAGTAGGCCACCATCTTTGTATCCTTGGCGAGGTAGTCTTGTTGGACTTGGTTCACCATCAGTTGGGAATCACTGAAGACGTCCAGAAAATCTACTCCTAGTTTAGTTGCAACTCTTAGATAGGCGACAAGAGCTTCATACTCGGCTTCGTTATTGGTGGCTTTGAACCCAATTTGTATGGCGTACGCCATTTGCTTGCCTGATGGGTTTTGGAGAACAAGTTCTGCACCATAACCATGCAGATTGGAAGATCCATCTACGAATAACATCCATCTTTGCGAGATCCTTGTCTGAGCTTCGCTCCTTCGGAGCTTCCAATTTGGGGGGGAGTCACTTTTGGTTTTGGAGCAGTTTCAAGCATGGATTTAGCCACGAATTCAGCTAAGGCTTGGGCCTTTATTGCCATTCTTGGCCTATAATCGATGTGGAATTCACCAAGTTCGATGGACCATTTAGAAGCCTCCTTAAGGCGTCCAGTCATTGGAGAATTTGCTTCAAAGGTTGATCAGTTAGCACGGCGATGAGGTGAACTTAAAAATAATGACGAAGCTTTCTAGAGGCGATCAGAAGAGCAGAGGCGAGTTTTTAATTTTTTGATATCTGATCTTGGCTCCCATCAAAACTGTGCTAACATAATATACCGATTTTTGAACTCGTTCCTTTTCTCGGATAAGCATGACACTTACTGTTGTTGGCGAGATGGATAGGTACATGAAGAGTTCTTCGCCCGTGGTAGGAACAGTAAGCAAGGGTGGTGAGCCAAGATACTCTTTGAACTGTTAAAATGCTTTTTTAGATTCCTCCTTCCGTTGGAAGGTTTTTATTTTTCCTTAAAATCCTGAAGAATGGTAGACACTTGTCAACCGACTTGGAGACGAATCTATTAAGGGCGACAACTCGCCCGGTCAATTGCTGCACCTCGTGGATATTTCTAGGCGAGCTCATCACGAGAAGGGCTTAAATTTGATCTGGGTTTGCCTCAATTCCTCATTTGGTTACCAAAAATCTCAGAAATTTTCCAGATGATACCTAAAAAATACACTTGGAAGGATTCAACATCATTTGTTGCCTTTGTAGGATCCCAAATGCTTCCTCTAGGTGGGCGATGTGATCGACTACTTTGAGGCTTTTGACTAACATGTCATCTATATATACTTCCATAGTCTTCCTGATTAGTGCTTTGAACATCTTATTCATCAATCTCTACTACGTCGCCCCGGCATTCTTTAGTCCAAATGGCATGACCTTGTAAAATATAGTCCTTGTTCCGTGATGAAAGAAGTCTTTTCCACGTCTGGAAGGTACATTTTGATCTACTGATATCCTAAAAAGGCATCCATAAAACTTAGGAGCTCATGTTTGGACGTGGTGTCAACTATCAGATCAATCTTTGGCAAGAGAAAACTATCTTTTGGACACGCCTTGTTGAGGTCGATGAAGTCAACGCACACTCTCCACTTTCTCCCCTTCTTTGGGCCGCCGACGACGACGTTGGCGAGCCATTCTGGGTAATGGGCTTCCTTAACGACATTGACTTTGATGAGTTTGACCACTTCTTCTTCTATGGCTTCCAGGCGTTCGGGGGCGATTTTTCTTCTCTTTTGGCGAACTAGGGGATGCTCGGGGTTGGTGAATAATTTGTGCATGGCGATTTAAGGATCAATGCCAGGAACATCGCCCTGTGACCAGGCAAAGATGTCAAAAAAATTCTTCAGAACGTCCACCAGGGTAGAACGCAGCTCGTTCGTAAGTTCAGTACCGATCATAACGTGGCGATCAGGATAATCTGGATGTATTGAGATTGGAGCGACTTCTTCACGGGGTTTGGTGCTCTCGGTTTCTCTAGGGTCCACCAAAGTAATCTATTCCATCTTGTCCCTGACAACTTCCATCTTGCCATCCTCGACTTATAATTGCTATTTGGCGCTTGGGGCTGGGGAGGTTTTATCTTCATGGCCGAAATAAAATATTGTCTAGCCACTTTTTTATCGCCCCTCACCTCGCCCACCCCTATGGAAGTGGAAAACTTCATTTTCAGGTAGTAGGTAGAGGTGATTGCCCTGGTTTCTCCTAAAGTTGGGGAACCCAAAAT
>BRYF01000007.1:14672432-14674932 GCA_030159135.1 Actinidia polygama
AGGGAAGAGGTCAAATCTGTTACAAATGAGAGGCTAAACTGTTATTTAACCTCGTGGCGTTAAAAAAACGGATCGTGGCATGATCGCCAACAGAGGAGGACTTCTCATAGAAGATTGCAGATTTTTTTGTAGGACATGTTTAATAACAAATTTATATTACGAATTTAATTTTAATTTTTTTGAATTAATACAGTGAATCCCACAAAATTAATAATTCAATCCAATTCTTAAAATTTGATAACATAGCCAGTGTTGATTTAATATTCCACAATAGAAACATTCGTACCTAACTTTATTTATTTAATTAATTTTATTTGACCCACCATTATCATATGTTCTCGTATATGACACTAATCATATTACACATGTACTTAGTGCACATAATATTGTATCGATATGTGATATATAATATATATACACATTTTACGTCAAGAAGTATCCATTATAACAAACCAAATAAACGGAACCATTCATATATACTCGCTCATTATAATTTCGAACTTGGAAGATAATACCAGAAACAGATCCAAACCAGACTCCTTGACAAGAAAAAAAAACTAAACCAAAATCAGTCAGTTAAAACTAAGATTCATAGCCATCCCAATTATTCGAAAAGGACCAAAATTATTTTTCCACCCTAAACCACCACCACCACCACAGAAGCGGTCGGAGGAGGGGTCGCCGCCGGACTTGAAGCGGGTTCGCTGGAGGATGCGGCGTCGCAGTAGCCACGCAGCACGTTACATTCCTCTGGCGTGAAGCCGAGGGTGGTCAACATGGCGGGCCAGCAGTGGTGGGTCACCAGGCCAACTGCTTGGCAACAGGCCGTCCCAATATCGGTGGAGCCATTCATAAAGTAAAGAACGATCTCGTTCGAACACGACTTTATCTCTGTTAGAGCGTTCCAGCACTCGACCAAACCGCCCTCGGCTTCGAGCCTCGCCATGAGGTTCAGCCCTGGCAGATCCCTGGCTGCAGCCGCACTTGCAATGAAGCATGCCAACGTTGCAACCACGAGGAGTTTGCGTTGGAGGGCCATGAATGATGTGTTTGAGAGAGAGAGAGAGAGAGAGAGAGATGAGATAGAGGAGATGAGGGTGAGGAGTGAATTTATAAGGATGGTAACTCTATGGTGTGGGTTTATTGCAGGAGCGGAGAAGGCAGAGGAGAAGGTGATGGGTGTTTGAAACTGATTTGATCGAAACCTCACATGCTATGCTAGACATAGGATTCGGTGGGATTTGTGTACAACACTGTACTACCTGTATTATACAAGGGTCGTTCGTTTTTTTCCGATGTGATCGGAATTGTTATTTTTTTATGGCTTATCAATTACATAATTTATGCAAAAAAATTATTTTGATCAGACATTAACAGACGCGTGATCGGATCATATTTGTATTATAATTTAGTCTCAAAATTATACTGGGTATTCATTTTGTTATGGAATCAGATTATGTAATTACAAATATCCAATAAATTTAATTTTTTTTGGATAATATACTCGTCGAGTCGTACAATGTCATAAACGGTTTCGATCATAAAATTGAACAAAAGGAAAGGCCCAAACGATGTGGGCAACACGGTAGCTTTTGAGCACAACACTTAACCCGAACTCGGGGTGGGTTAATTATTATTTATTATTATTATTATTTTATGTGTGTAATTAATTAAGGTGAAGTAATGAATTTACTTACAGTAGTGGAAGATGAACGAGTGCAAAGTCTTCTGCTGTTGCCTCTTCTGATTTAATCAAACCTTAGTAATTGTTTTGGTTCCCTGCAAGCTAAATAAAGGAACTCGTGTTGTTTCCTTCAACTCAAATAAACCATTACTGTCAGAGATTAGTACTTAAATACTTTTTAAAGCAATCTTATAAATTCTCTCATAGACCCCCACAATCACTTGATACAAACAAGAGTTGTGGGAAACAAAATTATGTTCCCAACTTTTTTTTTCAATGATCATTCTTTTTAATTTTACTTTTTGACTTTTATTGCTTATAATGTAAAGAGTAGAGAGTACTTTTTAAGGGTAAACAAACATAGGACCTCCCCGGTAGTTTTTAAAATTGAACCGCCCTCTCTTACTTTTGTTGACATTGTATAAATTACTCCTTTTGCCTTCTGTTTACTTTGAACGAAGGGTGTTAGATTTTTCTTTTAAATTAATAAAAAAAAATAACTCTCCATTAAACAAAGCATTTTAAACTTTGAAAAAAATGACATAGCTACCAACATTAACTTAAAAGAAAAAATCCTACCTGAATCTCTTTCACTCACATTTTAAAATTTTAAATATATATACTTTTTTGTTTTTAAAAGAAAATTCCTAATTCCATTAGTTTTCATAAACAAATTAAGAGATTTTTTAGAATTGTTCTTAATAACTTGTTTGATTAGGATTTTATTATGATTTGTGGCTAATTTGTTAAATTATACAACTAGTTTGGTTAGGATTGGTGTATACAGAATTGGTTATGAAGAGCATGACATTAGCA
>BRYF01000007.1:14697432-14702432 GCA_030159135.1 Actinidia polygama
AAAGGAATAAATAAGATATAAATTTATTCAAATAATTAAAAAAGTCACTAAGAAATACAAAAAAATTAAAAAGTAATTGACCAAACAAGTATTAAATAAACAAATAATATCTTGGGCTGGAGATTTTTTGAAAATAGAGATGGTAATGGAGATTTTAGTTTAGAGTTATTGTGAATAGTCTAAGCCTCTAAATATACTTTATGAATTTAAAATATTAATTTGGGTCTCTCTTTTGGAGGTTTGGGTTGGAGATTTCCCTCCAAAAATATTTTTTTTAATTTATATTACGTATACCAAATATTAATTTGAATTTAAAGGTTTTCTCGTTATCCTTTTAATAATAGCAATTTTATAAAAAATAGAATTATGAATTAAGATTTGCGTAAAGTCCATTTTGCACCCTTTCACTTTTAACTTAAAAGACATTTTGCACCGTGCACTTCAAAAGTGGACAGTCAACACCTTACACTTTTAGTCAAGGTTCACTCTCCCCATTCCGACGGTCTTTCGTTTAAAAACCAAACGAAATGAGGCTCAACCCCATTTTTTGAGGGGCCATTTAGGTATTTTCACTATTTCGTTCTCACTCAATTACTCGAATACCATGCGAGACCCTTAAGGAACTAGTTAGGGATTGAAATTAAAAAAAAAAACAGAATAAAGAATGTTAAGTTTCTATTCAGCAACCTACAAGTATTTTTTGTTTGGATTGTATGTTCATATTAATTATACTACTACTTTTGGAGTTGTAAATTAAAACTATCTTTATATTACTGCTACTATTTGATTCATATATTTATCATTCGCATAATAGGTTTTGAACAACACCTATTTCATTTAACAATATGCATTTTATTTATTTCATTTAACAATATATTTTCAATGCTCTATTTTTTTAGTGTATATATATGTGTGTGTGCGCGCGCGCGCGCGTGTTTAATAGGCGAGAAGACAATTATTTTGGCAGGAGTAGTTGTTATTTCTATAATGTCTCTCAAAAATGGGGGATGAGCCTCCTTCCATTTGATTTTGTACGGAAATATGATAAAAGAGAGATAATGGACCTTGATTAAAAGTATAGTGTTGACTATCTACTTTTAAGATATAAAATATAAAATAATTTTTTTAGTCTAAGTACAAAAGTGTAAAGTGGGTTTTACCCTCAAGAGCTATATATATTTTTAAAAAAAATACTAGTTGGAAAAGAAAATAGTAATAGCCACCACCACAGCTAGGGACCCACATCTTTCACTAACTTTTCCCCTATAGGGAGGCCCCTGCACTTCTCTCCAACTCCACCACCTTTGATGAAGTTCGTTCTCTTTCTCTTACACGTCCGCAGCACACTATAATAACACTCTCTCTCGTTACTCTTTCCATTTATCAGAACTCGTGTCACTGATCCCCAGAATCTACACTTACACCGTCCAGCCAATCACAGGCTGTTTATAATTAATAATTACTTTAATTATTCATTTTCATTTGTGCCATTTTCCTTTTTTCTTTTTTTATGTGCTATTTTTTTTATCTGGTAAATAAATAATTCATTGATCAATGAGAAATGTACAAATCTTCTGGATATACCCAATAGACAACCAAAAGGCTCATAGCCTGAACAACCAACGCTCCAAAAAGGAGAAGAACCAATCAAATCAAGATTACCAAACTACACAAAAGCAGCCAGATAACCAAGAAGGCCATAAAACTAACAGGGAACAGATCCCATTAAACGCCAGACTCCCACCCCTTTTATGGAAAGGAGTAGGGAAGAAACCATAAAGAGCTTGTATATGGGCTACAAATGAACAGCTACCACTAACTGAATAAACATATAGGCCATCTTCCACAACACAGAGGATCGCCTATCCCAATGACAGCAGCAGCAGCACCAAGAACTTCACAGCCCTTCACACAATCCCAACTTAGAGTAGGATCAAACAGACATGAAGCATGAATTGGGTAGAAGAATAGTTTCTACCACAGCAAAAATATCTATGGTTCAGTGTAGTCGAGCACGAACCCAGAAACAAAATTAAAATAGCACCAACTGCAGCTAAAGCATCCACAACAGCAGCAGTAATATCAGCAGCAATACCTCGATCAATCAAGCATCCTCAACAGCAACAGCATTATCAGCACTATCAGAATCAAAGCAGCAGTAGCATTCTTTGAGCAGCAAGGCATCCAGAGTGAACAGAGGTTCGAACCACGAATTGAACTATACAACCCACAGACTACATGTAGAGCTTTACTCTCAAAACTAGAGACCCAGACTTTACTCCAAGCAATGAAATCAAAATTCTAATAGACATAAACTAAAGCCAGCAACCATTCAGCTGCTGAGATTAGCCCATGCTACAAGAACAAAGGGAGCAAATAGCAATCTTCACTATAATATCCCAAATAATAGAGTGATACGATCAATTTGGTTTCACGGAAGGATTGAAGGGAGATAGCCGAAGTTAGAGATAGAAAGAGAGAAAAAACAGGGGAAGAAGTAATTTGCCCAAGATGATTCTTTCATTCCTTCCTATGCCATATATAGGCCATGCAATTACAAAGTAATGGAAAGAGCATTTGCATACAAAGCTAAAAAATGGGAAACGTGTGTGAGTGAGTGCATGGGGGAAACATGGGGAGTGTGGGACGTGGGTGGTGAGTGCATGGGACAGACGTGGGTGCAAGATGTGGACATGGAATAGTGGACACATCATTCCTTCCCCCTTTCAATATCCTTGTCCTCAAGGATGAAGTTCGGGTAGGTCTTAGCAAAGCTCCAACGATTTTCCCAAGTTGCATCTTCAGGTGGCGCACCAGCCTATTTAACCAAGGTCTCTGTTTTAGGACGGTAACGACCCTTTTGAGTGACCCGAGTATCCAAAACGGCCTCTGGCTGTGGAAGGACCTCTGAAGCATCAGAAACAGGCGGCCGTGGAGTGGTGATCGTGTCGATCGGGCCAATCCGTTTTTTCAAGAGACTAACATGAACCACATCGTGAATTTAGGCTCCAACAGGCAACTCGAGTTTATAAGCGACAGAACCAACTCGTGCGAGTATCTTATATGAACCTAAGAACCGCGGAGAAAGTTTTACGGAGCTGCAGAACATCACAGATTTCTGCCGATAGGGCTGAAGCTTAAGATATACAAAATCACCGATATTAAAATCAACTTCTCGGCGATGTTGGTCGGCCTGTGACTTCATTCTATCTCGCGCGACTAACAAGTTGCGTCGTAAGTCACGACGAATCTCCTCACGGTGTTGCAAAAGATCATCTACCGCTTGAACTTTTGTTGTGCCTGGGACATATGACAGCAAGGCCGGTGGAGATTGACCGTAAACTGCCTCAAAAGGGGAAACTTTAGTTGCCGAATGCTTGGAAGTATTGTAACTATATTCTGCCAAGGCGACCCAATCAAGCCATTGTTTCGGTCGCTCATAAGTGAAGCACCTGAGATATTGTTCGAGTGTACGGTTAACAACCTCTGTTTGGCCATCCGTTTGCGGATGGTAGCTTGAGCTCATGCAACGAACATCCCTTGCAGCTGAAATAAAGTCTGCCAAGAAGAACTGATGAAAATTTTATCACGATCACTAACGATGGAGGTCGGCATGTCGTGAAGTCGAAAGACTTGGTCGAGAAAGGCCTTGGCCACGGTGGAGGCAGTAAATGGGTGCTTCATCGGAATAAAATGGGCATACTTCGTTAGACGATCGACGACCACCATGATGATAGTAAACCCATGTGAGGGCGGTAAACCTTCCACGAAGTCCATGGAAATGTCAGTCCATATTTTCTCCGGAATTGGTAGCGGCTGTAGCAAACTAGAAGGACGCAAGTATTCAGAATTACAACGCTGGCAGACATCACAAGTTCTTATGAAGTCTTTGACTGTTGTTCGGATGTGAGGCCAAGTGAAGCTGGCGGTGATGCGGCTTAGAGTTTTGTGATAGCCAAAATGTCCTCCGATTGGCGAAGAATGGTGTGCGGAGAAAATAGCTGGTAGTAATGGGGAAGTAGCACTCAAATAAATGCAACCCTTTTTAAATAGAACTCCGTCGCGCAGAGAGAATTGCGGTTGGAGATGTGATGGCATGGAGCTCAATAGCTTACGGTAGAAGGGGTCGTTGGCCACCTCGGCTTGGAGCAAGGACCACCAATCTGCAACAGGAAGGGACACAGCCAAAAACTCAAGTTCTCCAACCCGTGAGAGAGCATCGGCCCCGCAATTGTCTTTCCCTTTCTTGTATTCAATATGATAGTCATACCCGAGAATCTTTGGTAACCACTGAGTTTGTGCCGTAGTGGTGATGCGTTGCTCCAACAAGTATTTTAAACTTCTTTGATCAGTGCGGACAGTGAAGGGTTTTCCCAGCAAGTAAGGTCCCCATTTCCGGATGGCCTTAACAATCACGAGCATTTCCTTCTCGTATGTTGACAAAGCTTGGGTTGTTGGTTTAAGAGCTTCGCTGAAATAGGCTATGGGCTGACCTGCTTGGGACAAAATAGCTCCAATGCCTACCCCACAAGCATCGCATTCGACCACGAATGGTTGCGAAAAATCGGTAAGCGAAGAACTAGGGAAGATGTCAGGGCCTCCTTCAACTGAGAAAACGCGATTGCGGCCTCGGATGTCCATTGGAATCCTTCTTTGGAAAGTAAGCGGTTGAGAGGCGCAGCTAGTCCACCAAAGCCCCGAATAAATTTACGATAGTAGCCGGCCAATCCAAGAAAACCGCGAACACCCTTCCCTGATGTCGGGGTAGGCCAGTCGAGCACTGAAGTAATTTTCTCTGGATCCACAGTCACACCTGTGAAGGAAATAATATGTCCTAAATATGCCACCTGCGTAACACCAAAACAACATTTAGATTGTTTGGCAAACAATTGATTGTGTGATAGGACGAGGAGGATTGCCTTGAGGTGACTGAGATGATTAGCCCACCCTTTGTTGTACGCCAAAATGTCGTCGAAAAATACCAGGACAAACTTCCGCAA
>BRYF01000007.1:14729932-14734932 GCA_030159135.1 Actinidia polygama
AAAGAGGAGGGAGGAGGACTTGATGGATTCGAGGTCTACACTTGGCATACCTACTGCGTAAATGTTTGACTTATGAAGATTTATTTTAAGCCCTGAATAGTCCCCCAAACTCACCAATTTACTCAAAAGAATCTGCACTGAAGTCTCATCCCCCCTAGAAAATTGCATGAGGTCATCCGCATTTGCCAAATGCATGGTGTTAAGGACTTTACACAAGGGGTGATAGTTGAAATCCCTATTATCCTTTAAATTCTTTAAGCTCCTTGACAAATACTCAAGACATAGAACAAAAAGGAGGGAGGAGATGGATAATGAATAAATAGGAGTAGTCACACACTGCATTATCCATTCCATAAAGAGGCTAGGGAAGCCCAAACCTGTAAGAACATCCTTCATGAAATTTCAATTGATGCTATCAAAAGCTTTCCTTAATTCAATCTTTAGGATTCATCTAGGAGAAATCCTATTCCATCCATAACACTTGAGGAGCTCCTGGACCAAATAAAACATTCTCTACCATGGCACAACCTTGGATAAAGGCAGACTGGGCATGATCAATCAGCTTTGTCATAACAGGATAGCATCTAGCAACCAAGATTTTTGAAATGACCTTGTAGGAGACGTTGCATCAGGCAATTGGCCTATAATCCTTCACTCTTGAGACAGATTTATTTTTGGGGACAAGGGTAATAATTGAATGGTTCATTTGTTTAAGGGGCTGCCCTGAAGAGAAGAATTCTCTGATAGCTTCACAAAAGTCTGAGCCAACTGTGCCATAAGCCCTCTTGAAGAAATAGGCAAAGAATCCATCCAGGGCTGGAGATTTATCATCCCCAATGCTGAACAGGGAATCCTTTATTTCCTCATAAAAAATAGCTCTAATCAGATCCGTGGATTGAGCCTCACTCACTTTCTCACAATCCAAAAGGATAGGATTGTCTAAATGGGAACAGGGAGAGCTTGAGCCAAGGAGAACCTTGTAAAAATCCAAGAATGCATTACTAACATGTTGAAGGGAGGTGGTTCTGGACCCATCCGAGAGGGTCAGAGACACTATCTAGCTTTTACTTCTGCTGCTCTTGATAAGATCGTGAAAGAATTTTGAGCCTTTATCACTTTCTTTTAAGAATTTGATTTTGGCAAGCTGAGAGCAAAAACTTCTCTCAGCTTCAGCTAATCCGAGAGCTATGAACTTTGATGAGGACATCAAGGCTAATGGTCCGATTCAAGTTCCCATTGGTCCGGTGACGAAAGCTCGAGCTAAGAGATTCAAAGAAGAGCTGAATACTTTAGTCTAGAGAGTTCTACAACAACAAGAAAGTATGTTCACTACTGAGGGTGAACAAATGCTGGTTTTCCTACTCAAATTCGATCCGGGAAAGAACCAATCCGCCATACATGTGCAAGGGAGATTACAATCTGATGTGGGCATGTTTTACTAGCAAAGAATCAAGTCAGGACTGTGTTTACAAAGTCCAAGAGTTTCAAGATTCAAGAAAAGTTATGAAGATCAGATTAGGATTTGACTTCTTTGTATTTCTTTGATTAGGATTAGATTGGAGATATGATCAGATTTGACTTATCTCCAAGGAAACTTGATTTGGCTAGGATTTATTTTAATTAGGATAAGATTAGAGATAAGGTTAGTTTAGAAATTTTATCTTGTAAGGCCTATATAAAAGGGCAAGGCTATCAATTTCTAAAATAATTAAAAATAGAGAGATTTCTTTTATTCTTCTTGCGTTCTTGAAGAAACTAATTTGAACTTATCAAGGAATTCCTTATGGCGTTCAAACTTGACTTATCAAACGGATCATCCATCCCCGTTTGTGGCGTCTTCATCATACCAAGGTTCTTGCTTTGCTAAGCAACGGGTCGCAGTTTCCATCAAACTTGAAAGAGCTCGAGTTTGTTTTCAGATTTGGTGTCAGGTTTCGTCACGTTGTTGACGTGGTTTGTATCAGACTTTAACTCCACCAATTGATTTTGAAGAAGAGAGTCTGTTGGGTTATCATGAAGCTGCTGTTGAATATCACATAACTTGTCCTCTGTTGCAGCAGCTCTTGAAGAAATGTGAGAGAACTGCTTCTTGTTAAGGACTTTGAGAGGCTCCTTCAGAAATTTTAGCTTTCTACAAAGTCTAAACATTGCACTGCCCTAAATTTGAGGAACCCACACCGAATCCACAATCCCTTGGAATTCCTCTTGGAAAGCCCACATGTTCAAAAATTTGAACGGTTTAACCCTCTGAATGTTACTCTCAAAAAGGGATACAACACACATTATCTGAGAGCTTCCCAAGAAATCGAAAGTTTGCATGAGCCCTCAACCCATCTATAACCATTTGTTGTTCACCAAAGCCCTGTCCAACTTGCACTAAGTGGTGGTGTTAGTCCAAGTAAGAAAGGCCCCTGAAAATGGAGTATCTACAAGCCCCAAATTGATACAGCACTGATGGAAGTCCCTTATTTCATAAGGAGACACTGGATGACCATTTGATCTCTCATCCATCTTGAGAACGTTATTGAAGTCCACCAGAATAAGCCAAGGATCCCTTAAAACTGCATTAAAACTGTCTAGGTTGGTCCATAAAGACCTTCTACCCACTATTGTATTGAATACATAGACAAAAGAAATACAAACTTTAGTATTGGAAACCTTACATGTAACAAGATCCACCATGTCAGTCTTCCAGATGATTAAAATTCTACCATTCGGATGCTGATGGAAGTTATCACATATACCCCAATTTTTGAACTTATACCTAACCCTATCCCTGGCCCTTTGTTGGTTAGGTTTTGTTTCTAGGATACCCATGATATCTATCATATTCTTCCTCATGTGACTGAGGACCTCATTTTATTTCAGAGGTTTGTTGAAACCCCTGATGTTCCAGCACCGATAATATCATTAAAGATAGCTATTGGGGGAGTCACCCCTTACTTGCACTGACCCCATCCATTTGAACTTCATTCACACTGGTTGTTTCCTTTCCTTTTTCTTCTTTATGTCAGTGGAAGAAGCCATCACCATGGATATGGAGCCATCAGATTGTGTCATGTCTTGTGTTTTACTACTGAGTTAGCAGCGATAGGTCTCCTGCCAACCTGGACCTGGACTGGGTCTTTCTTGAGTTCAATGACTGAGCTTCCAGACTGGATTTTCAAGGTTTGATGGAGTTTAAGGTTCAGTTCTTTACTGGCAATTTGCTTTGCCTACTGGATATAAACATTTTTGCCCAACTGAGTCTTATGCTGAACACGATGTGGAATCTCCTCCTGAACTTGAGTTGAAGTACCCTCTGACCCCATGTTTAGATTTGGTTCCTCCTCTGTCTCTTCAATTCTATCGAGAACACTAAACTTGTTCCCTGGATTTGACCCCGAGGTCTTTATTGTATTATCACAACCTTTGGAGCATTTTCCCTAAAAATCTGCCAAATTTTTGTTGGACTTCTGATGCTTAGTTACCCATTCTACCTTAGATTCATGAATTCCCAAAGTCCCTGAGGATGTGGTATGGCTACCAGTCCCCTTGTCTGCAGCTTTTATAGGAATCCTTGTTTTAGCCGATTCAACTTGATTGTTTGATCTGTAATGCTGATCTGTTGTTGTTGATGATGTATCCCTTACCTCGATTATCTGACAAAAAGAAGCATCAGGAAGTCGTGTAGGTGTGGATTTCTAATCTTGCAGGGTTTCCTGGCTGACCTTTGCCACTTATCTCCATGCGACTTATTCTGTTTCAGCTGATCAGTCTACTCATTTTCTGGAACTGATTCACACATGCCTGTGTCCATACATGCCTTAACTTTTCCCTTTGTTCCCTTTGTAGTCCCTTGGTTCTTCCTAGTCTCTTCGTTCGTAACTGAGCAACCTGCCAATGCGTGGCCTACGACCTTGCAATGAGTGCAGTAACCTCGGCAAATTTTAAGAGAAGACTGATTGTTTGAGGACATCCCCATTGGGCATGTGCAACATAATTGATTGAGGCAATTCTTGAGCCATATTTATCTTGACCAAGCATCTCGCAAAGGATACTCTTTCTTTGTACACTGTCAATTTGTCCATGTGGGTTTACCTTTTGTGATGCGCGTTAAACAGAGTGGCTTAAAAGCCTAGTATTCATCACAACGGTTAACTCTTATTTGATAGATTATAGGCGATTGGGCACATTGAGGGTTAGATTCTCAGTTAATTCCGTTGATTTCGAGACTTGGATTTTGTGGTGATGAAGGTGACTAGAGGACTTGTTACTAGTTCTCACAATAGGAATGAGTTCGTGTTAATCAATGCTGATGAGATTGAACGGGTACGACCATCTCGAAATCCTTCATTTTGATTATTTTTTTTCCTTTTTGAGACACCCATTTGCCTACTTTGTGTATATCTGATCTGGGTTTGGTCGGTCTTTCAACTGATTAGGGTTTTTCAGTGATCTGTGATGCTATTTTTCAATATCTGATGCGATTTTTGTTACACCCCATATAAACATGACTCGGACATGCAAGCAAATACCCTAATAAAAAAAAATCAAAATAAAACTATACAACAAAATTAACCTCAAATTCTCAATCAACAACCATGCATTAAACCAAATTTAACATTTGATGATAAATCATAACTATATCATGACTTCAAAATATAATTAATCCCTTTCCTAGGATAATGCTCTCCATTAGCTATCACAGTACAAAACAAGAATGATAGTATATGGACAATACCCACACTAGGCCAAAAGAATATTACAATCCAAAAATATATATAAAAAGTTCTCAAAATAAGATATATAAACGGCATCCTTGTGCCTCAAGGATTGGGATAAATTTCGGTACTTAAAATTTATTTAATAGTAAAGATAAGTTATCTTGATATGGTTTATTAATGGGTTTGATGTAGCAAGCCAAAATCATGATATGCATGTATGGGATCAAAAACATGATACAATAAAATAATACGTGCATTTGATTTAAAATACACCTTTCTGACTTATGATTTTCA
>BRYF01000007.1:14764932-14769932 GCA_030159135.1 Actinidia polygama
AAGGTCATAGTGCATAATGTATAGTTTAAGAATTATGTTGACTCAGATATAGTCAAACTACAAGTACAAGCATGAATTTTAAATAAGTTATTGCGAAAGATTAAATATTTTATCTTTCTCCACGCTATGTATGTTACATGCATCTACCATGGTATTTTTATTTTTTTATATGAATGAATTTAATATTGAATTTCTATTAGCTCCAAAAATAAATATACATGTTTTTGCTTCCGCACACGAAAAGTTTTAAAGAAAAAGAATTTGCAAAGGGAAAAAGACCACGAAAATGGCCTGACGCAGCTCGGCGACGCGTGGAGCCCCGCGGGTGTCGGGCGGGTTGTTACAAAACTTACATTTTGGCTACTGACCTCATGTGTCGACACATGAATTTTTGGTGCCGACACCTAAAATTTTTGAACAGTAACTCAAATTTTTTGCCTACTGACGACAGGTGTCGACACTTGATTTTCAGTCATAAGCACCTTAAAAGCGGGAAGGCTAACCACCATGCCAAGCACATCAATCAGCGGAGCATGTTCCTAGACGCGACGTTTCGCAGACTGATCAATGACATACGACTAAAGAGAGACAGACATGTGGCGTCCACACTTCTAAGGGACATGATGGGGAGTTAGCCGAGCTCTAAGCGAGCATCGAACTCGACCACGAGATCATCAAAACGTTCGCTATCTGAGCTCGAAATAGAGATTGGAAAGGACGTGCCCTCAAGCTCAAGTGAGGGAACCACTCGACCTTGCCTTCTGTTCAACATGAGCTGACCGGCGGCCTCTACCTCCTCCTCTTCGTCGACAATTGGATCCAGTGAATTGTGGCCCAACGAACTTGTAGTGTTACCTTCATCGCGTCCGGACCCCTCAAGATTGAAGGCCTCAATATGCAGTGGAGGAAGACTGGCTCTTACGGACTTCGCAATCTTGTGCAGAATTCTATGCCGATAGTACGGCTCGTACGTGAGGAGTGCCCTACATCCCTAGACTCTTGCCTTTTGTTGGCAGCCTAAATCGCCTCCTTGTAAGCATCAGAACGGACTTTGAACCTATCGTTGAACTCTGCATAAGCAATATGAGCAAATATCAATACCGATGCAAGGTAAATCCACAAAGCACGGAGAACATGGACTCTAACAAAAGAAATACTCACTATCGGGCAAACGTCCATTGTACCTTGGGAATGACCAAAGGCCGTCATCCCCAGGTCGGAATTCCCAAGAGCCCGAAACCCAGACAAATTCGTCAAGAAACAAGTCCTTATTCGGGTTGCTGGTGACCAACCTCATTTGTGGCTGACCAGAGTCCTTCAGGTGCAGATAATGATTACCACCATAAAAGGGGTTGCCCGACTCCTTCTTCGGTCGAACTATGGTGTATATGTGGAACAAATTTGAGGCACTGAAGGGCTCGTTTAATATGTTCATTAATGTATCCACCGCAAGCACGGTATGGACGAAGTTCACAGACACCTGCATAAAGGTGAGATGGCAGCATGCCATCACCTCCTCCAACATTGGGCTGATTGGGAATCAGAGCCCGACCTGGAGGATTAGCCAAGTATGAACTGGGATGCGATCCGATCTCTCCACTATGCGGGGAACATTGTTTGGCCCGGGATGCTCGATCGTAACATTTGTAGGGATGCCATGAGTAGCCTTGAACTTCTCTAGAGCCCTGTCATCGTATACCAACAGCTGAGCTCGATTTAATTCCATGTTCTGGGAATAGAAGCAAGTCGGTTAGAATAAGCTCAGCCAGCCAGTTGTGACGAACTATGGGGGTATATCCAGACGAGCTCGTTAAGAGCACCTGACTCAGCACAAACAAGGTTACGTGTCGCTAAGGGACAACTACCATACCCTCTTATCGCCTCGAATCCGTCTCGGTAATAGAAGGGCCTGGGGGACAAAACCCTTAGGCCATAGGCTCTATAAAACAACCCAAACCCATTTTGTTAGGGTCAAGTCAAATCCAGCTCGCATAGACGCAAAACTCTAACAAAAGCAAAACAACAAAAGTGAAAAACGAGAATGCAAAAATACGGAAGAGCACCTCAAATGCGAGAATTTTATGAGTACCAGAGACCTACTAGACTCAAGATTGGGATGAAATCAAAGACCGGCAACCGGGAATTAGAACATTGGCCAGAAAAACTACCAAATAGTAGTAGAGGGATGCTTTTTCTCTTTCTAGAATGCTCCCAAAAATTCAAAACGTGGTCGAAGAATGAAAGCCAAACAGACGCCAAATAAGGAAGGCAAAGAGGTGGGAAAAACAGGCCAAAAGGTGTCTTAGTGGGTGCATAAATCTACACGCTAATAACCGCCCCTCGGGACCCACAAGACACGTGCACGTAGCAACCTTTTGGTCACGCATCCTCACCAAACGAGGCCTAGGGGCGGGTAGGGGACCTCGACAACTACTCTCAAACATGCCCGCAGCCTAAAACAAATAGACACGTGGCTGCAGCATTTATGACGGAATGACAAACCCAGGCAGAGGAAAGAATGCCAGCAGGCATCAGCTTAGCCACCAAGCAATTCCCAAAAAGCATACACGTCCAACTCACATGACCTTGGCGAGCATCGACCCAGCTCATGCGAACTGAGGGAAAAGGGGACGAATTATACAACTCAGTAATCTGGCCTCGTTAAGGCATGGACCTCTATCGAGCTATCATCATATGATAAGCTCGGTAGTTCCCTGTGCTAAAGCTCGGTACAAACACTGTTGAACAGTAGCCTTGCTAGGGCAGGGACCCTCGTTGAGTCGTCATTACGGAACAAGCTCGGGAATCCCCTGCGCTGGAGCTCGGAGCATTCATTACCAGATACTGTCCGAGCCAATGCCTTCGTTACATATGAGGTGTCGCTGCTTAGCTAGCTCGTGATAATAACAGCGCTGGAAGCTTGGGCGAGAGGCAATGGTCGACATTGTTCCCAATGGATAATAAGGGACAGAAAGTGACTTGCTCGTCAGACAGCCTACGTTCCCAAACGGAGACATCGGCAATTGATCATGAGCTACTAGCCACGCCGTAGGGGCATGGCTGGGTCAGCCTTTTACTCACTGACATAGCGGTTGGAGCGTATAAGCACGCTCTATGCTGCAGTCAGACGAGTGACAAGACAGCTAGTGCGTCGAGCCACGCGCTGAGCTAAGGTATAAAAGAGAACAATGTTGATCTCAAAGAGGTACGTGCATCTTGTCTACCTGAACATACATACTATTTTCTCTCTCTAAGATTCCGGACGTCTAACTAGACCGTCAAAGGGTTGTTTTCCGAAAATAGCTCCGGCGGGCAATCTCACTATTCTTGTGCTCACAGGCAAGGCATTGCAATTCAGTCGCTCAGGAGGTTAGAGCAACCCACGCAGCTATAGGACTGCCGCGGGTGTCTATCCTCAATTTTCTTTCCTCTCTTCATATAATCATAACCCTATAGTTGCAAATGTTCGATGGGTAATACTTTATGTTGGACTTGTTCAAGCAAAGGTTACGTTGTAGAGCTTTTTGTATCGAATGACAAAAGTAGTAGTATTGGCGAGGACGGCTAATGGAAGACTGCATGAATGATGACAGTCGTCATACCGGCAAGTTAAAGTTTTCAATGTTTTTGCTTTGTGGATGTGGAAAAGCGTAGATTTTGAAGATGGGGGTTCTTATGATAAGCTGGGAATCTCTCAGTAACAGTCACCCGCGATTGAAACGTGTGGAGACACTAAAAGATTCTAACTTAAACAATTGTGTAGATTATTTACAAAAATGATCTAAGTATTGTTGCATGACTTAATCATATCTATTTTCAACGCAAGTAAGATTTTTAAAATGCCACCTCCACTATTTTAAAAACAATGCGCCTACAATTATCGTATTAATTGAACGGTTCGGATCAATCCACTAGTACGCTTAGATGACCAACCAAAAAGCAAGGAAAGCAACGTACTCTCGGCTCAGGTAACATCTCGCGTTGGGAGATCTACCATGCAACAAACATTGTAAGGCTGTGTTTGGAAAAATACCCTTCTAAAACTTCTTGGGTTTCAAAATTTACCAAAAAAAACCTCTTTTAAAACTCTCGGAAAAAATCATTCTAGTGTGCCTTCTGTGTTGATATGCCCGATACAGGTCAGTATTTTGAGTTGTATGGAACACAAATCTTCGTGTACCGTTCCAGAACAATTGACTTAAAAACTAACAACAAACATATTAGCTAAACACTTAAGTGGACTATAAGTAGCCCGTTCACAATTTTTTTAAAAAAAATATCAAAAAATAAATAAATTAAACTTTCAACTAAATATCTCATAGACACCTAAACTTTAAAATTTTTTAATTAAATAATGAACTTTGAATCATGTCATCAATTAGACTCCTAAGCTCAAATTGCGTTAAAAACTAAATAAAAAGTCCATGTTAATGCTTAGCTGACCACAAGTGATGCTGACTTGAAAACTCTAATGTTTTGGAGGCGCACATTCCTACTCTCTCAAACACTACATTATCTTCGATTGGATGTACAATCTAATTGTAACCGCTAATTCGATGATGATTAAGTATAAAATAACTATAATTTTCCTTTGCATAAATTCCAAACGTGACTATTCGCGAAAGAAAGTATAATTTCTAACATATTAGAAATTAAAAAATATATGAGTGAATTTTCTCTAAAATATTATTATTCATGTATCCCAAATCTCAGCTCTGACCGATTGGGACAGGCGACTGCAGCGTAGCATGAATTTAAAAGGATCAAACCCACTTTATATATAATTCCCCCCTCAAAAAATTTGATGTGCCCAAGAGCCTAATTTTAAAAAACCAAACTTGAGTTATTTAAACCTACTAACTTTTTTTTTTTTTTTTTTGAAATGTGGGACAAAATTTTCTCTCTCCAATTTACAATGGTGATTTTTTTAGAAATAATTTTTTCATTCAAATTAATTTGATTTTGGACAAATGAATACACTAAATTCATCTACTCATTTA
>BRYF01000007.1:14782432-14787432 GCA_030159135.1 Actinidia polygama
AGCACTTTGGTAGTTCTCTGGCCACCAAAGACCTCATAAAGTCTTTAAACTGGGATTTAACTGACTCACTTGCTATCAATTTCTTGTACTAGGTCAATCCATACCGGATTTTGCCTCAGCTATAATTGAGCCTCCTGCATATAAACGGTAAGATTGATCTAAGGGTCGTTATGGGTCAGGCTTGGGCCGGCTCAAGCCCATTTTGGCCGGGCTAAGTGGGCTTTGATCGGTCAATGAATCGGGTCGGGCCAACCCATAGACCTAAAAGATGAGGCCCAAGTTCAGCCCACGGGCTTGGGTCTACGGGCCTGGACATGGACTTACGGGCCGGGCTTAAGCTTGGGCCTACGGGCCGGGCCTGGACATGGGCCTACAGGTTTTGAAATAATTTTTTTGTAAATAATAAAATTTTGATTATATTATCCGCTAGCCACACAATCGTAACATAATTATAACGATTCACATCGTTCACTTTGTTTGTTTGTTTTTATTTTAATCACTCGCCAAATTTAAAATCTATCGGGTATTAAAATTTCTTTCATCCGGGACATTGATTTATTTATTCATTATCAATCGATAATTTGTCTTCTTCGATCAAGTACGTAACGATAATTAAATCACTTTATTTTTTTCATAGAGGATATAATCACTTCTACTTAAAATCTAGACGGTTCTAATTTGAAAAAAAACTACTCTGATGGTTGTCGAGTCATACATTATAGGATATTATTGCTCATAGATGCACCGGATGTGATCCGATCAAGTGGTTTCCGACATTTGATCATCACCATTTTCAAAAAAAAAATATAGAATTGATAAGATATAAAATCACATCGTTTTAGATCGAACATTCAGAATTTCAATTATACATATTGAACTTACTTGGTTCTGAACCAACCTATTATGCTATAGGATAATGTACAATAGCCAAATGATCGCAACACAATTATGACGATCCAAATCTTTCACTTTGTTTTTATTGTTGTTTTAATCACTCGCAAATTTTAAAGTTTATCGAGTATTGAAAGCCCTTTCATCGGAATGTTGATTCATTAAAAATTTAAAATTTGCCTCATTCGATCAAGTATGCAATGATAATTAATTTACTTTAATTTTTTTATGGAGTATAAAATCACTCCCACGTAAAATATGACGGTTCTTATTCGAAGAAAAATAATCTGAAGACCCTTGAGTAAGATTAGTTCAATAGAAATAATTTTTGAAAACCGTCAATCGAACACATTTTTTTAAAAAAATATATGTTTTATAAAACTAATTTAAAAATTAAACCAAAAAGAGTAAAATTTTATTTACTCTTTATTTCACTTAAAAGACTTGCCAACTTTACTCTACTAAAAAATTTCTATAATAAAAAAATAATAAAAGATAAGTATCCGGGCTTATGGGTAGGGCCATGGGCCGACCCACGGGCTTTACAATTGAGCTCAAGCCTAGCCATGCTATCCTGGGCTTGGGTCGGGCTTAGGCCCGCTGGGCAGGGGCTGGACTTGGGCTCGCTGGGCAGGGGCCGGGCAGGGGCCGACTCATGGGCCCCTAGCTTTTTGATGAGGTTTAGATTGATCATCTAAATTAGTCGATCCAGTGAACCAAATATCAAGTTATCAAACAAATACGCTGATTTGCTATATTAATGGAATCCCATATTAGACCCGCAACTATATTCCAACAAAATGAGGTTAAAAATGTAATTGTCATAGAGAGCGAGTGCTGGAAACACAAGCAACAACAAACCCGCGTTCTAACAGTTGGATTGAAGGCCAAGGCAATATGAAGGGGTCAGTGGCCCAATGGTTGACGCATCCAACTGATTACAACTTCTCAGATATTGAACAATATTGAAAGCATAAACATAGGGTAAATTAC
The DNA here is from genome assembly GCA_030159135.1 of Actinidia polygama. Lineage (NCBI taxonomy): Eukaryota > Viridiplantae > Streptophyta > Magnoliopsida > Ericales > Actinidiaceae > Actinidia > Actinidia polygama. The sequence goes on from BRYF01000007.1 coordinate 14,784,317, forward strand.
ACTTTGGCCCCATAATGATTACCCATTTCCCAATTTGTCTGTTAAATTTCAATCATTTTAATTGACCGCTTAAACTATCTCATCGCCAACTTTTGTCAAATTATTGACGATTACGACTCCTTGTGCTGCGGGGAGATAAGAGGTGCCACATGGATCCCTAACCCTATCCAAATTTAGTTAATCAAAACCGTTGCTCTCTCCCAATTCTCCCCCCAGTCTTTTCAAACCCACCCCCTTCATCACCTCCATTGTAGTTGGGGGCGGTGGTGGTGACAGTGGCAATTGATTTGGGGTTTGAGAGAGGTGACAATTGTAGTTCAATTTGGTAATAAGGAGTGGTACTGGTGTTGTAGTGGGAATCATAGTTTGGGGGGATTTAGGGAGGTAGTGATAGATGTAGTAGCGGTTGCGATTTGGCAGAGGCGGCGGTAGTGGCCTCAAATTAATTGGGGGTTAGTGGCAGTCGCAATAGCGATTTGGAAGGGTTGGGGGAGGTTGCGGTAGCGGTAGGTTTGGAGTTGGAGGAGCAGTTGTTAGAGTTGCAAAAGAGAGAGGGAGGCAAAGAGATTGGAGGGTTGGATATGGGGTTATGGTTATGGTTAAGGTTAAGGTTAAGGTTAAGGTTAGAGTTTGATTATGCATTGACTTTGGATTTAGATTTGGATTTGAATTCAGATTCGAGTTTAGGTCAGGATAGTGTGGGTCAAAATTAGAAAATGTGGGTCCATTTGACACAACATGGTGCCTACATGGCGTTTTCTATCCAAAAAGTAGACATCCGTTGTGATTTGGTACCCACTAAAAATGATTTGACAATTTAGACACTCGATTGAAAATGCTAAAAAAATTAAGGACCACTTTGAAAATTGGAGCATAGAACGCAAAGTCTAATTTACCCAAAAAATTCATGTACAGTAGATCGATTGATTGTTCCTACCATCTTCTTGGCACCAATGCTGCAGCTTCTCTCTCTAAAAACTCATATTTCACGTATGACGTAGCCCTCAAAACGTGCTCTACTCCAAAACACCCCATAATTAAAAACCAGAGAGTGAGGAGTGAAAGAAAAGAGAGAGGAGAGAGAGAGAGAGACAATCCATCTATTGGGATTTGTTGTTCAAAATTCAATGGGGGAAGCACCGGAATCTGCGCGTAAGAGTGAAGCACCCCAAAAGGACTTGAAAGACTCCAACACAGCCATGTCCGCCACTGCTCAACAGCTCAGGCAACTAAGCGGAGAAGCAACAACACTACCAACAACAACAACCAGAAGGTGGTGAAGAGAGAGAAAGTGGAATCCAAGATTAATAATGATCGTGGGATTAACCAAGGTGAAGAAGTCACTTCAACGGCCAATATTTTCCGACCTAAGAGACCGAGGTAACGATCCATCCGTGATATATACATGTCCACCAAGCCATTGAATAATGGCAAGAAGATCAATATTACTGAAAAATAAAAACTCTAATTTGGGATTTAGGATGCTAAGAATAATCTTAGCAAGTTGCGTAAAAAAGTTTGTTTAGTTCTCTTTTTTAGGAAAATTAGGGCTCGTGCTTTCTTAATTGTTCTGTATTTCTAGTTGATAAGATGTTACTTACTTTGATTATTGACTACTTCTTTGGTTCTTGATGAGGAAATGGAGATTTAAACATTGTTGTAATTGGAGGAGATTTTAAATTTTGGATGAGGAGTGATAATTAGAGAATGAAAAACACAAATATAGAAGAAAGAAAGAAGCACACGTCCGCAAATGCATGGTTTGGCATGTCATGACCAACTGCTTTTTTGTCTGCATCTTTTGTTTGTGGGTTTGAAGTTGATACAGTATATGTATTATGTACATAGAATGTTTATTTTTTTTAATAACTCGGTATCCGGTGATGGGGACCAATTCTATTATCCACTAACGGGGACTCAATTAAAACCATAGCATAGCTTCGTATGAATTGACACTCAAAATTGTTGACAAAGAATTTGACCCTGTAACGTTTAAGGTGAGCTACTTAGTCATAGTCAAATTCTCACTTGACCAAATCCTTTGGGGTTATTATGTACATAGAATGTACCAATATTTATAGGGGTAAGGAGGAAAGCATACCCCTCAATCAAAGGGACATTTACAGTAGAAGTCAAAAATAACATCCCATGATTTATGGAGTAATATGAGCCTGTACGGACTATCTAAGACTCTTTGCCTTGCACGCCTTGTTCATTTTCAACAATGGGGGTGCCTCTCTGATATCTCTAATAGGAGAGAGGGAGAGAGAGAGAAGGGAAGTAGTAGTAGCTATGGCAGTCCTCAATCGGTTGCTTGAGAAAAATGGCATTGACATATATGTATGGTTTTATACACTCATACTCCCTCCGCCCCATAATGTTAGTCCTTTTGGAGGAGTCCAGCTTTTTAATAGAACATTTTCATTACATCTTATTTATATTAACTTGCCAATTTTATCTTATTTATATTAACTTGCCAATTTTACCCCTGTAACCGTTGCTTTTGAAATGCTGCTTTAGTTGAAACAATAAGTAGGAAAGAAATGGTAAAAAAAATTGCATATTTTTCTTTGTTGACTTTTGAAAGTGAACATATATGTTGAGACATTTCAAAATAGAATAATGGACCAAAAATATAAGATGTATAGTATGAAACTAGAGATGGCCGGTTTTCCTGGGGGACAAGGATGGTCATGGAGGTGTAGCTAGCTTGTTTTCTCCAAACATCCAAGTACTTGTTTTCTAACGCACAATCGGTTCACTAGCTAGCTTTAATTATATCAGTCATATTGTTCAGTATTTTATTTCAAATTAAAGAAAAATATTTAAGCTGCTTCATATATATGTGATTTTAAAGACATTTTTATGGAATATTACGATAGAACATGCAAATCCCTCACAAATCTTGGTTTATTAAATCAAGTAGACGGTGGTTTGCGTGGTTCAGACTAAGTACGTATGCATACCGATAGGGAGCAAGGAGGAAGCCAGGGATCCTTTCATGAAATTTATGTCCTCTTCTAATGCATTTTCAATTATATGATGTTATGGCTGTCTCAAGACACAAATTTCAAAGTAAGATCATGCGTTGGGAGTATTGGAACGGGAGAAAAATA
>BRYF01000007.1:14837432-14839932 GCA_030159135.1 Actinidia polygama
GGGAGAAGAAAATTCCTAAAAGAGAAGAAAGTTTGAAAATTATTTTTTTTTATGACAATAGATAAGCTGCTTTTGTGTGCTGGATAAGTTTTTTTTTGTTTAAGATGCTTTATGTTAGGATAAGATTCATACTATGCTATATTGTCACTTTCATGCATGGCTATGTATAGATGCACGTATAATGTTAATTTTTTTTAAATTGCTGGAACTAATCATGAAGGACATCCAGGAGGCAATAAGGAACAAAGTGAAAGACTTGACAATCCCACTTCGGTATACTCAATCCTATGTACTGTAAATTTTCAAAGCATTTATATCTATCTTAGAAAATATTTGAAACCTACTTTATGCCATAAACACTAAGTAAAAATGAGGAGCATAAAGATAGGGGGAGCAAAGAGTAAGGGGGAGATTTTAAAATAAAAGTATAAAGTCGATTTTCAAAAACTAGATTGTGTCATCATCAAAAAGGGGGATATTGTTAGTATAAAGCCTAAAATGATTTTGATGATTGAACTTATATATTTTAAACAATGTTTAAATATACTTTGAAAATCATTCTTAAAAAGAAAGTTGAGGTCAAAAATACATTGAACTTAAATTAAAACCAATAAACTTATTCATATTGTTTAATATGTAAAACTATAATTCATAAAGTTTTCACAATATCCATGGAACTTAAAAATACCTCAAACAAGGTTAAAACTCATTTGATATATTAATCAATGATATTTGTGAAGAAAATAACTCAAAAAGATGCAGTACAAATTCAATCAAACTTGAAGACCTAAAGTAAGTTAGGTCGACCTAAGTTCCAGAGTTGAAGGCCTAAGTTTTAACAGAAACATTCGAGGACGACCTAAAGTAAGTTAGGTCGACCTAAGTTGACAGCCTAAGTTTGAACAAGAAAGAAAATGGCAGCCTAAAGTTAAAGGTGACATCCTAAGTTCCAGAGTTGAAGACCTAAGATTAAACAGAAACTTTTGGGGACGACCTAAAGTAAGTTAGGTCGACCTAAGTTGAAAGCCTAAGTTTGAATAGAGAGAAAATGACATCCTAAGTTCAAATGATGACAGCCTAACCTTGAACAGAATGTTTTTAGGGACGACCTAAGTTCAAGTTAGGTCGACCTAAGTTCAAGTTAGGTCGACCTAAGTTCAGAAGATGACAGCCTAAAGTTGAACAGAAAGATTTGGGGACGACCTAAGTTCAAGATAGGTCGACCTAAGTTCAGAAGATGACAGCCTAAAGTTGAACAGAAAGATTTGGGGACGACCTAAGTTCAAGATAGGTCGACCTAACTTCAAAAGATGACAGCCTAAAGTTGAACAGAAAGATTTGGGGACGACCTAAGTTCAAGATAGGTCGGAGACGACCTAAGTTCAAGTTAGGTCGACCTTAGTTGTCGACTTAAAGTTCCAGTTTTTAAATCCTGCGCGTCAAATTCCAGATCCAATGGCTGAGTTCAAAAATGGGCAGGTAGGTGAGAGCATTAAATGCTAGAACGATAATATTACATTTTGGGCCCTTACATACAACCCATGGGGTTGTTATGAAGCCATTGAAGTGCCAAAAATCCATCTTGTACTTGTGAAAAATACTTCAACCCTTGATCATTCATTGTGAGCTTTATTTATAAAAGATCAAAAGATCAAAAAAGAAAAATCACTCTAGAGAGGTGCTATCATTGTATTTATTTTTCTTCTAGAGGTTGAGAGCATTGATTGCTAAAATATACACTTCATTTATTGAGAGAAATCACCTTGGGTGATATATTGTACTCCAAGAAGGGTAGTTCTTGAAGACTAGAGGTTGTTCTAGTGTGGCATTCCAAGAAAGGGAATTTCTTGAAAACTAGAGGTTTTCTAGTGGTGTAAAGGTTTGATAAGCACCCGCAAGCTTATTGTTGATAGTGATAACCCAAGGAGGACTTGGAGAGTGGACGTAAGTAAGGATTCGCCGAACCACTATAAATCGTTTGCACTCTCTTCTCTCTACTCCTTTTATTGCTTACATATATTTGATTAAAAAAGTGCATGTTAGATTTATTGTTCATCAAGATAATTTTAAATTGGCCATTAAGGATAGCAAACTTATTTCACCCCCCTCATAGTTTGCTTTCTAACTAACAACTTTGATCAGACAGACTGAGCCCTCGTTTACAGAAAGGGTATTAAAAGCCAGGGTTTCCTCCAAGTTCAAGTTACCCAGTCAGCTCAGAACCTACGAGGGCAAAACGGATCCCATGGATCATTTGGATTCGTACAAGAGCTTGATGTTGCTTTAGGGTTGTTCAGATGAGGTAATGTGCAAAGCCTTTTCTGCCACCTTGAAAGGGTCGGCGAGGTCATAGTTTAGAAAGCTGCATTCGGGAACCATTGACTCGTTCGACGACCTCAATAAACTTTTTTGTCGCCAACTTCATGAGCTACAGAGTCTGGCAGAAGAACGCCTTTCATCTATTCACCATTCACCAGAAAGAAACGGAAGATCTGAAAGA
>BRYF01000007.1:14862432-14867432 GCA_030159135.1 Actinidia polygama
CTTCAAGCTTTATTTTGACTACTTTAAAGATCGATTCAGCTAATGCATATTAGAGGCAAAGTTGTATCCCTTGATGTCTTCTTTCCAACATTTTAAAAATCAGATCAATCGGACATTGAAATAAAAAGTTATGACCAAAATACTGAGAACTGACAGATCTCAAGGGATGTCGCGGGAAGAAGCCGAGAGCTATCAAATTGCAATAGACTTCACTGGATCCTCGCGAGATTCTCGTGGGAGCAAGATCAGCGGACCTGCAACGTCAGGAACTGTGTTTTTTAGGGTTTTGTGCACTATAAAAGGCCTAGATCACTTTCCAATACCTAAGGAGGGCCGTATATATTATTATAATCTATAGAAAAGCATTCTCTACCTTCGAGAGAGCTCAGAAAGAAATCTTGGCACGAATCTTCTTCTTTCATATTGAAGAAATCGAAATCCTTGAAGAAGTTCAATGTGTGAAATCCGTTATAAGTGGATCTGAACAGTGATCAAGTACGAAGACGGTGAATCGTGGATACAAGCTATATCTACACAATCTTTAGATCATGGAGTTGATAGGTTTTGATTGTAAGAGTCTTGTAACTGTCTGGACCTCGAGTTATAGTGCATGATCTTTGTCTGGAGAGTGGACACGTGATTTTTCTCCCATTCAAGAGTTTCTACTGTAAAAATCTTGTGTTCTTCTTGGTTGATTTGTTTACATCTTTTTATGTCTTGGATTGTTTAATATTGCTCATAGCCAAAATATTTTTTAATTAAATATTATAATTTTTAGATTCTCGGTTAATCCATAGACAAAAGCCTAGGTTTTTTCAATTTTTATATAATTAAATTATTTGGTTGTTTTGATCTCTGATGTTGACTCTGACCTGAGTGACTTTTATTTATTACTACTATACCACCACTCCCTACCCAGTCAAAGAATTAATAATTAAGGAATTAAAATGCAACTTTTTTGTAATACTGCTTCATTGAGTGGATTTCGTCATTGACAATTTTTATATATACTAACATGTTGCTGGCTGTGTTTTGATAATTACAACTTGCTGAAACATCTATTAATAACTCGTAAATTGTTTGTATAAAATTGACTCTTTATATATAGTACTATAAAAGATCACTACACACAGGGACGGAACCAGGTTGTTTGCTCAGGAGGGCCAAAGTATAAAAAAAAAATTTAGGAGAGGCCAAAATAAAAAAAAAAAATCTAAAACAAAATCTACACATCAATAGGTATGTGTAGGAAACTGTTTGTAAAGAGTACATCAAAAGGATAGAGACTTAGGAGTACGAAGAGACAAAAGTATTAGGAACACCAGGGTAACACTTGATTTTACACTCCATGAGATAGTGAATTGTTTCTTTCGCCCCTATACCTACACAACTTATGCTGAATCACATAAATTTTTGTATGATTTTCTCTTTCGTGGATGTGTGGATAAGCTTCTGGTTGCATTCGGGGATGCACAACAGTGGTTGCTGAACTCTTTAAACCTAACCATTCAATTTTTAAAAACGTCAATAAGATGCTATACATTGAACCACTTGGCATTGACAATGGCTCTATTAGAAGAATCTTTCTTAAACATCTACTGATGACCGGTGATTGTGTAAATATTTTAGCCAAAAAAAAACTGATTCATGGGCAATGTGAAGTATTTTGCTGTATTCTGATACACATTATGGATGTTTTATACAAGTTATTGTTATTAGTTTCTTCTTTATATTACCCCACTTTTAAAGAATACAAGTGCTTATAGGTACTTATCTATTTCGCGTAATCCCATGACTCTTAAGTTGTGTTTAGATTAAGAATTTGGTGATAATAAAAAAAATAAAAAGTAAAAAAAGTCAGATGATCCAGTAGTCCCGAACTAGTGGATTTAAGGTTTTATTTGAATCAAGAATTTAGAGAAGAAAAAAGAAATAAAAAAAAGTTAGATAATCCAACAGTTTGAATCTCTACTTTTTTTGTTTGTTTCTTTTTCCTTTTACTTCATTAAATCATTGACAACTTTATTTTTAGAATATCAAAACCTAATATACTATTTTAACCCAAAACTTTTATGGAAGTTTTTTTTCCCCTTTTCACATTGAATTATTATTCTATGCGTACACGTAATTTTCATTTCCATTATCTGCAAATAACTGAGTAGTGTTCTATAAAGGAGGATTTTTGAAATTATTTTACCTGCTCATCATTACTTATGAGATGTGAGTCTATTTAAAAAAAAATGTTAATCACCACCTAATGAACTATAGTTAATGAGTAAAAGAATGCATTTTAGATATAAAAAGTACATAAATATTCGTATAAATATATTAAAATATGTTAAAAGTATGGGAAGATTTCTGTGTTGCTTTAAGTTTCGACTTAAAGCTATATTCCAAACATGCTTAAAACAGCTTTAAAAAAAATGCTTAAAACCCAAAAGTCCACCATCTAAAAAAGGGCAAATTACAGTAGCCTCTCATGAAGTTTACCTTTAATATAGATTTATCTTTGATATTTGATAAATTACACTAACCTCCTCTCCTCTGTTAGTGGTTATCTCTTAACAGAGATAAGAGAGATGATGAATTTACGTTAATGCACTTGTGCGTTCTCTCTCTCTCTCTCTTATTCTTCCTAACCAACATATCTCTCGGTCCAAATTTTCTTTTTATTCTTATTATATAATAAAAAGATTCGCTCAACTCGTCGGACTAACACTTTACAAGATCTTCAGTTTACACACACACACACACACACACACACACACACACACACATATATATACTCACACACACATATGTATAGGGATGGCAATTTGCCCCGCCCCGCTCCCCGCCCCGATCGGGGTGAATTTTTGGAATTTTTGGGGGGATCAGGGATAAAAAAAAATTGGGGACGGGGCGGGGACGATTTTGTTCCTCCCCGCCCCGATCCCCGAAAATCCACCCCAAAAATATTAAAATTAAAAGTTAAGGGTACAAAATCATAAGATAGTCAAAGTAAAGGGTGCAAAGTGTAATTAATCCTATATATATATATTCTTACTAACCCTAATATCCTAAGTGACAAAGTGAGTCAGGGGCTGAAGGCATCACTGGATCTTTGAAATCGGCGGTTGCAATGGTGGATTTGAGTGACAAAGTGAGTGATCGCTGGCTTTCTTCTCATTTTTCACTTCGATCGATCTTGAATATACAAAGTAAGTGTTCTAATCATTTGATTTGAATGTTGTATTGTAGGGATCAGAGTCGGAAGACATGAACGGCAAAACCTTAGACGGCGCTTCATAAGAGGGAAGTCACTGTGCCAATTGTGGGACCACCAAAAACCCTCTATTGCGAGGCGGTCCCTCTGGCCCTAAGATCCTATCCATCTCTCTCTCTCGAAACTCACAAATTTATACATACATATTCGTCCAATCGATCATTGATTTGGGTTTTGGGGTTTCGATTTCAAGTTTGTGATCTGGGTCTCTATTTATTTCGGGGCGAGGATCCTCGGTCCTCGTTAGGGGCGAGGATGGAGGGTATAACAAAATCCCCGCTGGGGATCGAGGCGGGGATTGGGGGTCAAAAAAATTTCGGGGATCGGGGACGGGGATACCAACCTCCGACCCTTCCCCTCCCCGTTGCCATCCCTACATATGTACACCCATCCACCCACCCACAACCACTTATACACAAATATATATATATATATACACACACACACACACACACATAAATATAACATACATACATATATAGATAGATAGATAGATAGATTTTGGGGATCCTTATACCATTATACCTTTCTTCTCTTTGAGGAATATTTACTAAAAAATGAGTGACAATTGTAGCTACTAAAGTAGGTAGCATCTTCATATGAGGTGCCTTGTTGACTACCCAAATGTAAATAGGATCTAAAATAAAAGGTGTAAGGGTTTATAATAGAAAAAAACAGATTAAAATATACCTTTCGATTCCTTTGGATTGTAGTGGCTTACAAGGTAGAGAAATATTACAGGGGAAATACAAGAGAAATAGAGAGAGAGCGCTTGAGGATGCCTGGAGCCCTTTTTAAATAGGAACATAAAAATACTATTTGGTCACTATTTGAACGTGAAATGAAAAACATGGATTTCACTTAAAAAGAGGTCACATCATCCTCATGTTCATCCCATGCTTGGCTGTGGGTGAAGAGTTTTAATATCAACTTATCAAGTCAAAATAATTCTGTAACCTGATGATTTCTTTGTTAATGAACATTGTATCTAGATTAATTCATGTACGATATTCCTCTTCATTTTGAATCTTTTCTTATTTAAATCGATTAATTTTTTGGATTACTAGTAAAGAAGAGAATAATCTATTTGATTGTTGTTTGAAGGCTTGGTAGTAAACTTTTGGAATATGGATTTTAGGTCTAAGATGTTTATCCATATTATTTTTGTTCTATGTTTGAATTATCCATAGAGGAATCTCTAGACCTTGATTTTGAAGATCTTTTTTGAGAAGATTTCTTTAATTTGCTGAGCTTCTGGGTTTGAACCTATATGAAAGGGTCCCAATAATCTTTCATAGTTCCAGAATTATCATCAAACTGCCGACTGTCTGAGTCATTTGGATCTTGGGCTTCACCAACTAAGGCTGAAAACTGACCAATAGGAGAGAGAACTGTGGCCTTTTTAAAATCTTTGTTGGATGAGCTTGCTTTTGTTGATAGTTGTTGAAAGTTCTCCATGAGTTGGCTTTTAATCATATTCAATACTTTGATATGGACCTGTACTGAAGAGAGATTAGATTCCTTCTTCTTCACTACATTGGCTAATGCTTTGAAAATGTTGGAGGGAAGAATAAGCTCATGAGGTTTTGGATGTTGGGCCTCATAAACCTTCTTGTATTCATTGGTAGTGGATTTGATTAAAGATACTGCTTCCTCATCTTTGAAACCATCCCACCATTTTAACCAAAATGTCCTTTGAAGGATAGGGCAATTTAGATTTTCAAAACTGAATTTT
>BRYF01000007.1:14932432-14934932 GCA_030159135.1 Actinidia polygama
TATTTATTCGGTCAAAACAGCGTCGTTTTGTATTTATTATACAAATATTGTAAAAAAAATGTTAAACGTAGCATTTTCCTCCACCAGTAGTGCCAAGAATCTTAGCTTACGTACGCATCTCCAATTGCTGAATGTGAACCAGCATAGACCCATGTTTTTTTATTGTTTCAAAATTGAGAAAAGGTTCGTGGCTTAGACGGCGAGGTTGGTCATTTTGACCCTCCCCAACTCTGGTTTCGGTTACAAATGTAGGCCAATATCACGTATATTGTGTTAGAAAAAAATTACAGCAAATATAAAATTTAAAAAAATATTTTTATTAATAGCAATTGTATACAAGTAAAATTAAATTTACGATTATAAAACAGAAATTAGGAATGAGACCAATAAAATAACGAGTCGTGTCCTACAAACGCAGTTTCATTAAGGAAGACTCGCTGCCTACCGAGGGTACTGTAGACTCCATCGACGTCTTTTTCATAGGATAAAATGGCTAGATCACGTACGTTAGAACATCCCCGAGATAAGCCTTGCTGAATTGAACCTAAGTCTGTCTCTCTCTCTTAAAACTAGAAAATCAGAACTATAAAAATTGTGTAGGAGAAGAAAAAGCTAAAGTCATTTTTCCTATTAAACTATGAAAAATGAAGAATCATTTTTTCAGTTGGACTATGGTAGGAGAAATTCAATGAGTTTTCGTAATTGACATTTACATGTGAAAAACCTATCAATGCCTAACTTTATTCATATCAAAATTTCAACAATCCCTCCTGAATTGTAAGGTTTCAAAAAAAAATAACGTAATTAGAACACACGGGTGATGTCATGTATATATATATATATATATATATATATACACCCACACACACACTAATAAATGTGAGTGAACAGTAGTCATTTACTACCAACTTTCTTTTCCATTTTGCCCCTGCTCCATTTACTACCAAATTTATTTTTCATTTTGCCCATGCTCCAATTTTTTTTCCGGTAAATTATAGTTTCAGTCCCTAAAATTTTTGATAATTATAATTTATTCCCTATAATTTCTGTTAAGTACAGATTGGTCCACAGAGTTACTGATAATTACAAATTGGTCTCTAGAGTTGCTAAAAATTATATTTTTGACCATGGAGTTTTGGCTATTTCTAATTTGGTCCCAAAACTTTTTGATTCTGGCAGTCTGGTCCGTGAACAGTACCTAGAGTTTTTGTAATTACAATTTGGTCCTAGAGTTTATGTTAAGTACAAATTAGTCCCTATAGTTACTGATAATTATAGATAAATTCCCAATTTTGCCCCTTAGTAAATGTTTTTTTTTATTTTTCCCTATCTGTAAGACCCTAAACTCTAATCTCATAATTAGTCATGCATATATACAGTAACTATGTTAATTAACGTGGTTTAATGAGTAGGGTGAATTAATTTGGGGTTAAAATGAGATTATTAAACTATTGTTGGTAAACTTTATGGGTTAAAATACAAGAATTAAAAAGTTATGGGTGCAAACGTAATTAGATAAACTAGTTTGGTATTAAATTGAAAGATTTAAAACTTTTGGAATAAATCAAAGAAGACATCAAAATTGAAGAAAAACAAGTGTAATTTTGACAAAAAAATGGGTTTGTCACCAGGACACCCGTCGTATTTCTCTTTTCTCCTTCTATACGTATATATCTATATATATATATATATATATATATACGCGTATATCTATTATATCTATCTATCTATTTACATTAAGAAAGAGAAGAAGAAGCAAACAAAACAGAGAGAAAAAGAGAATCGAGAGAGAGAAAGGAGGAAGGGAAGAACAAAAAGGGAAAAATCAAGCAATTGAAGGTGGGTTTTTCATTTGTAGGTAACCTATTCTCTTTTTAATTTATTGATTTTATTATGATATATTAGAAATTTGTTATATATGGATCAAAATCTAGTGTCTATACATATACATAGTTGGAAGAAATGGTTTGGGATTTGAGAAAAGAGGGAAAGGAATCTATATAGAGCAATTCGAAGTTTTTTTGAAGCTTCAATGGCAGTTTCAGAGGTTCTGTGAAGCAAGAATGGCTATGAAAAGAGAAATTATTTCATGTGGTTGAGTCTACGAAGTTTTCGTGCACCTTATTTAAAAATTGGTCAATCGGATGAGTTTTTGGTCAAGTGAATAGTCGTTTCCTATGTTTTTTAGTGTTCTAAATCCAATTATAAGGTCAATTTAGCTTAATTCTAAAGTTAAAATGATGTGTTATATAAAAGTGGTAATCGATAGTTATAATGAGCATATTTGATGACAATCAACGGTAAAGAATTATCCAATCGCCTTAAAATTTTATTATAGTGTAATGATTACCATTTAATGAGAATCTATCGGATTAAATTATTAATTATAAGCTTGAATTGTATAAAGTGTATCTGTGTACTGATAAATTATAACTGACAGGAGTTAAAGAAGGAGAAGGGCCTTCAAGGCAATCTCAGGCGTGATTTGACTATAGTGTAT
>BRYF01000007.1:14979932-14982432 GCA_030159135.1 Actinidia polygama
TATCTAGTTTGTATCGCAATACCTTTCTAGTACTATTAAAAATCTGGTGTAACGCAGTCCAAAATCATAAGTGATTATTTTCTAGATTACTCGTGTACCTGCGCAGACTTGAATTTGGGTATGATGTAATACCCCGAACCCAAAACTTTCCGTAACCATGTAACTAATGACGTGTACGATAGTCAATGTAGGTTATTAGAAGTTTATGTGTTTAAGTGAATGATTTAGAGTAACCATATTTTCAAAAACTTAGACTTGAGAATTTTGCTTAGTTTTCTTCTTAACATTCGAACGCTCAGTCAAATCCTTCTTACCATTTGAACGGTAGGCAGAGCATTCGAATGTTAAGACTAAAAATTAGTTTTCATGCTCTCAGGACTGTCGAACGCTAACACAGAGCGTTCGAACGCTAGTCAGCCAAAATTCTTCTAAGCGTTAGAACGATAGAATGGGTGTTCGAACACTACCGCTTGTAATCAATTTCAGGGCTTCTGTGCATTCGAACGTGGGGTTCGAACACCAATGTCAGCATACGAACGCTAAAGCCAAAATTAGTTTTAGGTTTTCTAAGTATTCAAACGCTTCGAACGCTAAGAATGGCGTTCGAACGGTAATAGCAGTTGGGAAAAAATAAAATGAAGACACAAGATTAAAGTGGGGGAAGGCACATGGGATTAATTCCCATGTGTCTCATATTATAGACACAAACACAACCATATACACACACACCATCGAGGAGAGAGAGAGAAAGAAGAAGGGAAAGAAAAGAAGGAGAGAAGGGAAGAAGTAGTGGAGAAAGAGAGAGATGAGGAAGGAAGAGAGAGAGAGAGAGCTTGAGAAGCTCCACCCAAGCAAGGAAAGCCATTTTGGCTTTGAAGTTTTGGTAAGTTCCATCATAACTTTTATACATGTATGTATATGTGAGAAATGTGGTTTTTGGAGACTCCCTTGAGTCTCAATTTGGTAAAAATAACATGTATTAGGGTTTAAATTAGTAAAATTGTGAGTGGATTGTAAAACCCCCCAAAATTTTATTAGGTTAGGGTTTTAAGTATTAAATTTAGATCTACCATGCTCGGGTTAGATTGGAGGGGTTGGTTTTAAGATATTGTAACCAATATAAGGTTATCTTTGAGTCTTAGAAGCCTTGGGAAGTTTGAATGGTATTTTGTAAAAATTTGGTAAGTACAGTAACCATTTTTGTTGTTGCTCGCAGTCAGCGTTCGAACACCAGATCTAGTGTTCGAACAATGACTGTTTAGCACTTAGCGTTCGAACATTCACTATTCAAAGCCTAGAGTTTGAACGCTAATGTGGGGCGTTCGAACGCCATCTGAGTTTTCAAGCCATTTGACCATTTTTTTCTTAAAACATGATAATTAAAACCATAGTATGTCAAGCCCTTGAACTACCTAATAGAAGACTTAAGTCTATGTTTAAGGGGTCTTAACTAAAAGATAGAGTACCTAAAGTTGGATCGAGAGTTGTATTAGTTTAATTCGTTTATTATCGAACATGATATTGATATCCCATGTCTTATGTCCTTTTAAATGTAGGAATGTCGAGTCTAGCACCTAGCTAAGGAAACCCAAGTAAGTAACATGATGCCATGAACAAAAGTTATGTATTTTTGAAATGTTTTCAATACAAACTATATTGCATGCAATATTTTTTATGTTTCAATGCATAAATTAATATGTTATGCTATAAAAGCCATGTCTTCTAAATGCATGATAATACTAGAATACTATGAATCGAAAACCATGGATGGATATTTTCACATGAAAAGTAAGGAGTTTTCAACGCATAGCAAGTAAAGTATGTTCAATGTAGAATTTCAAAGTATAGCAAAGTATTTTCAATGTGTAGTGGTACTCGGGGTCTTTTCGTGGCAAGACCTTCACCAAGTCCGATAGTCCTACAATAGGGGACTTGAAATAAACTATCTATAGTGGGAGACATCTCAAGCCTAAAGAGCCCCAGCGTGACCGAAAGATTACTATAGTTCGTGACCGAAAGGTTAACATAATGTGTGACCGAAAGGTTACCATAGCCAAGTTGTTGCACCTTTTATACATATAGATTTGCAAATACAGAATTACAGTTATAGACTTATAATAGTCATGAACTATTTTCCGATATATAAAGCTATGATATGTTTAATAATATGAACAGTTTCAAGTTATGCTAAGCTTATGAAATATTTCAAGACACGCATGTTATGTTTTAAGTTTATATAGAATTTCAAGTTATACTATGCTTAAAGTTCAAGTTTTATGAAAAGTCTTAGCTTTATTGCTACGTTTACGAATTTTGCTACAAGTACCAGATTATGATCCATGGTATTTTTCGTTCATACATTACTGTTATTCACTAAGCAATTAGCTTATATTTTCGAAAAGTAATTTCAGGAAGCCAATCCAAGGAGCCATAAGGTAATCGGTGAGCAAGACTATAGTTTTGTTCCCCAAGGGCCTTATGACGTTATGTATGGTCTAGG
>BRYF01000007.1:15014932-15019932 GCA_030159135.1 Actinidia polygama
GATTTCTCCAACACTATATTAGTTCTCATGATTGTATCTATTTTGGCCTTGGACACCGCTTGATTCTATGAGTATTTAAAGAATTCAGCCTTGAAAATTCTCATTGATGTGGCTCTCACATCATACTCACATAGGTGACATCTCAATAAGAGTTTCCTACTATATTCAGTTTGAATTTTCAATACATAAGAGTCATTAAAAGCAAAGCTTATCCTACTTACACTCTATAGATAGCACTAATTGTATCATATGAATGGGTAATAGATAATATCTCTTTAGTGCTCATTTCTAATTTTACCATAATTTAGTTATCCCTTTAAACCTAGATCTTAGAATCTTCAATCAACTAGGTAGGGTATCCACTATAACTACTGTTTTGACATAGGCATTAATTCCACCCCCTCGATGATTTGCAAACCTACCTTCTTGCTAACCTTTGCTTAGCGGATCTACAATATTATTCTTAGACTTCACAGTCTATTGAAATAACTTTATTCGTGAGTATTTGCTTCACAGTATTATGTCTACGATAAATGTGTCTAGACTTATCGTTATACATCTTATTCTCTACCCTTTCAATTGTTGATTGACTATCACAATGTATACATATTGGGGGAATATGTTTTGGTTAATTTGGAATATCTTCTAATAAATTACAAAGCCATTATGCTTCTTCTCCTTTATCCAAGGCAATGAACTCAACTTTTATTGTGGATCTAGAAATACACATTTATTTAGAAGATTTTCATGACACTACAGACCTACCGAGAGCAAAGACATATCCACTTGTGAATTTTGAATATTTACTATCTGATTTCCAATTTGATCAAAATATCATTCCACCACAGCAGGATAATTAGTGTAATGCAATCCATAATCCTTTGTGTATCATAGATACTTAAGTACTCTAACGATAGCTTTCTAGTGATTCTCTCTAGGATTACTAGTAAATCTATTCAGTTTACTAACTGAGTATGCAATGTCAAGTCTCGTGCAGTTCATTAAATACCTTAAACTGTCGATTATTTGAGAATACTGCAACGGAGATACTCATTCTCCATCATTCTTGCTTAGGTGTAGATTAACACCCACATGTGATTTTGCTACACCATCACTATTCTTGTTATACTTATCTAGAATTTTCTTAATGTAGTGAGATTGTGACAAGATTAGTCCTCAAGATTTTCTAGTGATCTTAATTCATAGGATAACATCTGTAATCCCTATGTCTTTCATATCTAACTTGGAGGTCAATATCTTCTTTGTAGCATTAATCATGTCGTCATTGCTATTAATAATGAGCATGTCATTTACATATAGGCAAACAATGACATTTTTTTTCCAGTGTTCTTTACATAGATACACTTATCACATTCATTAATTTTGAATCCATTTAACAACATTGCATTGTTAAATTTCTCATGTCATTGCTTTAGTGCTTGTTTCAATCTATACAAGGATGTGACCAATTTGCACACTTTCTTTTCTTCTCCTGGAGCTACAAACCCTTCGGGTTGCTTTATGTAAATTTTCTCTCCTAGATCCTCATTTAGAAAGGCAGTTTTAACATCCATTTTATGAATTTCAAGATTATTAATAACTACTATAGCTATTAACATAGATGTTATTCTCGTTATAGGCGAATATATGTCAAAGTAATCAAGACATTTTTTCGTCCATATCATTTGACCACAAGTCTCACCTTATATTTATCAATTGAACCATCTGTTTTCATCTTTCTCTTGAATATCCATTTATACCCCAAGGGGTTTGTAGCAGGAGAAAGATCTACCAATTTTTAAGTATGATTTTGGAGAATAAACTTAATTTCACTATTCACAGTCTCTTTCCATTGAGGTGTTCAGGACAAGACATAGATTCCTTAAAGTTTTGAGGATCACTTTCTAACAAAAAGGTTAGAAAGTCAGGACCAAAGAATGTAAACCTATATGCACTACTGTTGTATGCATAACCAATAAAAATACAGTTCACTATCTTCGGTTTAATTTTAACTTTTTTTGGAGTTGGGACCATTGCTTTTTATCCCCACACCTTTATGTATTTATAAGGACTTTTTCATTTCCATAACTCATAAGATATTTTCACTAATTTCTTATGGGATAACTTATTTAATAAGTAATTAATAGTCACAATTGATTTTCCCCATAAGTTTTGAGGTAGTCCAGAATTAATCAATAAAGCATTCATCATTTCTTTCAATGTACGATTTTTGTGTTCAACTTTAAATCTTGTTATTCGAATCAGCCTTAAGATTGTTAAATTTTGTTGTTCGAAGAACAATACAAAATTTGAAAAAACAACAAAAATATTTTATTAAATCGAATAAGAATATATTTGTGAGACCCTAAACTCTAATCTCATAATTAGTCATGCATATATACGGTAATTAAGTTAATTAACATAGTTTAATGAGTAGTGTGAATTAGTTTGGGGTTAAAATGAGATTATTAAACTATTGTTGATAAATTTTATGGGTTAAAGTACAAGAATTAAAAGTATAGGGTGAAAGTGTGGATATTTAAATTAGTTTGAGGTAAATTGAAAGATTTAAAACTTTTGAGATTATATTAATGAAGACATTAAAGTTGGAGGGAAAAAGTGTAATTTGATAAAGTAAAGTGTGTATGTGTGCAAGTGCATGGGGGTGCACGTGTGTGTGTGAGGAGTGAGAGAACTGCTTGCAGCAACTTTCACAAAACAAAAACAAAAGAAAAATAAAATAAAAACAAACAAAGAGAAAAATACGAAAAAAAAGAGAACAGATAGAGAGGAAGGAAAGGGCATTGAGAAACCACACTTTCTTGGCGAAGCAAACCAGACAGTCTTTGAGAGAGGTAACTGTTATAACTATGGTGGAGTAAAATTTTGATAATTAGTTTTGTGTGTGTGTGTGTATATTTGGATGGGGGTTTCTGAACCCTAATTTCTTCATTGTCATTGTTTTGTTGTTGTAACTATGAGAATAGCTGAATCGCAGCTTTTGGTTGTGTGTAATGGCTGCCCAGAACTGGAAACTATCTAGTGTGGGTGCGCCTATAGATACTATCGTGCATCCTGTTTGAAAAGTGATTAATCGGATGAGTTTGGGGCTGTATAAATAGTCGTTTTCTAGGTTTTTCAGTGTTCTGAATCCGGTTATAGGGTCTGTTTAGCCTAATTCTAAAGTTAAAATAACGTGTTACAAAAAGTAATAATTGATAGTTATAACGAGTATGTTTGATGACAATCAACAGTAAAGAATTGTGCGATCGCTGTGAGATTTTAATAGGATGTAATTATTATCATATAATAAACATCTACCGGAGTGAATTATAAATTTATAGGCTTGAAAGATATAAATTCAATGTATCACATTGAGGTATTGTATGAGGAATTGTGCACTGACAAATTGTGACTGACAGGAGCTAAGGAAGGAGAAGGGCCTTCAAGACAATCTCAGGTGTAATTTGACTACGGTGTGAGTGCGGTGACAGGCGGGATTAAATACAGATATTCTTATTCATATTGAATTGATTGACTTTGATAAAATGTGGATGTTGATCTATACATGAGATGACTTGATACATTGTTGATGATGATTTATAATTAAGGTGGCAATGCATATCATTTATCTTGTGTGTTTGCATTGCACTGGAGAAAGGTTATGCCGATGTAGGGCTAACCTAAAGATCAACCGAGTGGGGGTTGATCTAGATTAACCGAGTGGGGGTTAATCTTATAGGATGTCGAGTGGGGACATCCTTGATAACGAGCCATTAGACATTGGGCCAACGTTATCTAAATTTGCGCGCACATGTGGGTGATGCATTATGCATTGACATTATTTATTGCAGGTGTTATATATTGTTGGATATCTATGTTGTATGATGTTTCTTATGTCATTCTATATGAGTTTGATTATCTGTCGTGAGCACGTTGATTATTAGCTCACACCCACACAGATTGTTTTGACAGGTGAGGCTATATGATTAGCAGTCTGGTTCACTGGGGTCATGGTCCTAGACATGGAGTCCTTCCTGGACGTGGTTGGTTGTCACTGGCAGAACTTAGGACAGTCCTTGCTTTTGTACAGTATCATCTAGTTTTGTAATGATTGTGTAAATGTTTATGTTTTATGTTTGTCGTATAGTGTTTGGCTTTAAACCAAAAGTGTAGGGGTGTATATGTCATTTTGTGAAGTTTGGTTTTAAATTTCTAGTAAATGAATGATTATGTATTAAATGTGTGATGAGTATCAGGTGTCGTACGCAGGCATGGTGACCTGTGCGATCACATCCCGCCTAATTACGCATTGATTATGACTGATTAGGTTGGGGGTGTGACAATATTACAATAACAGAATCGAAAAGAAATACAAAATTATTAAATAAGATGAATAGAATTTGCAAACCGAGCTGAGTCTCATGTTTTACACGATCTCTTTAAGACTGATTTGTCCCTCACTGGTGCGTTGAGTCAGTGGAAGTCGCATCATAGGATAAAACAATAAATTCCAGATAGTGTTAATACCGCACTAACCAATCTTGCAAACTCATAGTGTTTATGATCTCTCTTTGGAAAAAACATAAATCTGAAAGGAAGGCTATGTCAGAGCAGTGTGTGCTCTTTATGTTTCTTGTTGTGTATTTAAAACAAATGAGAAAATGACCTTATATAGAAGTGAGTGAGAGCCTTGTCAGAGAATAGATGACCATAATGTGGTGATAATGGTTGTATAACCACAACTATTATTTTCTTGTAACTGAAACCTTTAACCTCACTTTAATGGACATGCCATTCACATTTTTTTCCAACAGTTGCTTCTAGAAGTAACCTGCAAAAGCTGCTGCTCCTAGCACAGGCATTTTGCAAATGAAAATATTACACAATAGTTCTTCATGCATTAGCAATTGCATCAACTTGAGCTTGTTTATTCGTTATAGTTCTCCAGTTTCCTGAAAGTTTCTTGTCCAGAAGTGGAGGAACCGTTCCATAAATTC
>BRYF01000007.1:15039932-15042432 GCA_030159135.1 Actinidia polygama
GATCTCATACCATCTCAGAAAAATATTCCTCATTGAATACTTCTAAAAACCTCAGCCATTGCCATACTGGCTCCAACGGCTTCTTCAATTGCCACCATATCAAAGCAGCTCCTTCAAAAGTGAACGTGGCGAATACTACTTTCTGTTCCTCCGTGCATGGTAGAACTTCAAACACTCTCTCGATTCCTAAGAGCCAAGACTCTACGGCGATGGGATCGGGTGTTCCATAGAAAGTCGGGGGCCTTAACTGCTGAAATTGCTTAATCGTGGTACGTGGCATCGCCCCATCTCCTGGCATTTGCATTGCAGGTTGTTGTGGTGCGTCATCGTGGTTATTGTTATTGTGGACATCGTGGACCACTTGGACGAGTCCTTCTAAAATCCTCTCTATACGGTCTACTCGATCTTCGGGGTCTACTGCCCCTCTGCGGCCTCGGCCTCTTCTAGGCGACATAACTTCTACAATCACATCAACCATTTAGATATGTCTCTTAACAATTTCTATATTACATCTTAGCATGGGATAGCATAGCATATAACATACAACACATAGTCATATATTCTCGTCGATCCTAGACTTCTATCTAGAAATGACTCTATCGTAGAGGGTAAACCTATAGCTCTGTGTACTGTGTAAACCTAATACTTTGATAAACACAACTTAACTCTAAGGTGTCAACCTTGGGCTCTGATACCACTCTGTCATGCCCCGCAACTCGGCCTATGCGGATTGAAGGCGCGTGATGGCCGGCGGCTGACCGCCAAGGCCTACGTATCATCAACCTGTGCATATTCATTTAAAATAACGATAAGTTTTTCTCTTGCGCGGAAGCATCATAACATGAAAATAATAAGGTGTGCGTGTCACCATACAGTATACAGAGCTGTGCCTATGTAATTCAATTTACGTACATCCCAAATCAAACTTCAAACTTACATAGACTAAATACATAACATAGGGTCTTGCCCTCACAATACAACATAAGGCCTCTCAGGCTTATAAAACTAAGTCTGACTTGTTCAACCTCCTTTCGGCTCCTCGGATTGACTACCTGAAATTTGTTTTTCTAAAACATAAGCCAAAGCTTAGTGAATAACAACGAATACATGAACGTAAAATACCATGGATCATTTTCATATCATACATAGCATAGCATAGCGTAAGAAATGTGAGCATCGTATACATTTCTTGAACATTTAACTTTCATAAACATGGCATCACATGCTTTCATAAATATACATAGCATATCATAAAACGTAACAACCCGGCATGACATGATGACCATATAGGTCGGGTGGCTCTTTAGGCCTGAGATATCTCTTTTGTAGATGGCTTTATTTCACGTCCTCCCATCTACCTTTTAGGACTGGCTGACTTGGTTTAAGTCCCGTCAGTGGGGACCCCGAGTGTCACATGCATATAATTTGAACATACTTATTTTCGTATAAACCAAGCATCCATGGGTTTTCATACATAGCATAAACATTGGTATACTTTTGCAAGACATGGCATTTACATTGCAAATACATTTGATGCATTGAAAGCATGGAAAACAATTGTACATACATAATATACTTTGAAAACATTTTGAAAATACATAATTTTGTTCATAGCATCGTGTTACTCACCTAGATCTCCTTGGCTAGGTGTTAGACTGCGTGTCCCTACACATATAAGGGGCAATACGTCATTACTATGTTCAATAAGGCTAGCGTTTCAATTAAATTGATAAAATTCCTCGACTTGACTTACTTGCCTTCATTCTAGGTTTACCCATCTTGAACACGTGTCCTTAGTTCTCAAAAGGTAGTTAAAAGGGTTTAACATGCTATGGTTGAATTTACTAAGTCTTAAGGGAAAAGACCAATTCTGCCTAAAAATGGTCTGGGCGTTCGAACGCTCAAAAGTGTTCTTCCAATGGCGTTCGAACGCTTGGCCGTTCGAACTCTCTTCTGCGCATTCGAACGCTAGACCGTTCGAACGCTGTTCTTGGGCATTCGAACGCTCCCTGCGTTCAGTGACATGAACAGTAGCTGATCTTACAAATTTTCACCAAAAGCTTCCCAAATCAACTTCAATCCTTTTCAAGTTTTCTAAGGTACCAAATATAACTCAAGGGAACTAAAATAACTCAAAATGGGAGGAAAGAAACTATTAAAACCAAAGGGATCTAAGATTAAAACAACCCAAAACCCTAACATACAACACACACACACACACACACACATATATATATATATATATATATATATATATATATATATGGATTTTTGAGCTTATACCTTTCCTTCCAAGCTTCCTTGAGTTTCAAAAATGGTTTCTATGGTGTTCTCATCCTCCTTCCTCCTTTCTTTTTCCTTTCTTCTTCCTTCTCTTTTCCTTCTCTCTCTTTCTCTACCCGTGAGTGTGTGTGTGTCTTGTGAGAGTGAGGGAATGAATATGTGTATATGTGTGGCTGTGAAAGTTGGGTGGGATTTGATCCCATGTAATTTCCCCATT
>BRYF01000007.1:15072432-15074932 GCA_030159135.1 Actinidia polygama
TTTTTGCTCACTTCTCTACTTCTTTGTTTATTCTACTTCTTTTTTTCTTCTTTTTTCTTCAAATTTGTTCTTTCTGAATCTTTTCCTTTATTCTTTTTTCTTTCTTCTTCTTGTTTCTTTTTGCTTCGTTGTTCTTTTTTCTTTCTTCTTCACATTTGTAATTTTTTAATCTTCTTCGTTCCTTTTTCCTTGTTCATTGTTATTTCTTAATCTTTTTCTCCTTTTTTCTTCTTTGTTTCTTCTTTTTTTCTTTCATTTTTCTTAATCTTTTTCTTCATTTTTTTTCACTTCTTCTTTCTTTGTTCTTCCTCTTTCTTTCTTTCTTTATCTTCCTTTCTTCTTCGTCATTTTTTTCTTTCATCTTCTAATTGTTTTTTGTAATTTTTTTTTTTCGTTCTTCTTTCTTTCTTCCTTTTCTTTCTTTTTTTTCTTCTTCTTTTTTTATTTTTCTTCCTTTATTCTTTTTCGTTTCTTTTTTTTTCTTCTTAATTATTTTATATTCTTCAATTTTTTTATTCATTTGTTCTTTTTTCTTCAAATTTAATGTTTCTTAATCATCTTCTTCATTCTTTTTTCTTTCTTTCTTTGTTTTTCTTAATCTTCATTCTTCTGTTTTCTGCATCAAATTTACTTTTTCTTTCTTTTACTCATTCTTTTTTCTTTCTTCTTGATATGTCGTTTTTACTTCTTCTTTCTCTATTCTTCTTCTTTTGTTCTTCTTTATCCTTTTTCATTTCTTCTTCAAATTTGTTCCTTCTTAATCTTATTCATTTTCTTTTTTCTTTCTTCATTAATTTTTCTTAATCATCTTTTTTTTATCATTCTTTCTCTTTTTTATTTTTTTTATTTTTCACTCTTCTTTCTTTTGTTATTAAAATTTGTCATTTCTTAATGTTTTTCTTCAAAGTTATCATTTTTTAACTTCTTCGTTCATTTTTCTTTTTCCTTCTGTTCTTCTTCATTCTTTTTTCTTTTTTCTTCAAATTCATTCTATCTTAATCTTTTTCATCAATCTTTTTTTTTTTTGGCTTCTTCTTTCTTTATTTTCTATGTTCTTTTTCATTCGTTCTTCAAATTTGATCTTTCTTAAATCTTGTTATTTGTTTGTTTCTTTCTTTCTTTTTAATGACTTTTGTCTTCATTCTATACTTCTTGTTCTTCTTTCTTTCTCAATTTATTCTTTTTTAATCTTTTTCTTTATTTTTTTTCTTCTTCTTTCTTTATTATTCTTCCTATGTTGTTCTTCTTTATTTACTTTTTAACCTTCTTATTGAACTTTTTCTTTTTTCATTGTTTTTTTAATCTTCTTTTTTTTTCTTTTTTGCTTCTTTTTCTTTATTTTTCTTTATTCTTCTTCAATTTTTTTCTTTCTTAATCTTCTTATTCGTTATTTTCTCTTGCTTCTTGATATGTATTTTTTGATTTTTCTTGCTTTATTTGTCTTCATTTGTTCCTCTTCATTCATTTTCCTTTGATTTTCAAATTAGTTATTTTTTAATATTTATATTTGTTCTCGATTCTTTCTTCATTTTGTTTTCCTTCTTCTTCTTTCTTTTTTGTATCTTCTTTGTTTATTCTTCTTCATTTATTCTCCTTTTTAAAAATATTTTTTTTTAATAATCGTTTTGTTCATTCTTTTTCCTTCTTTTTCTTTTTTGCTTCTTTGTTCTTCTTCATTTTTTTCCTCCTTTTTTCTTCAAATTTAATCTGTTGCAATCTTCTTCTTCATTCATTTTTCTTCCTTCTTCCTTCTTATTCTTTCTTTTTTTTTGTTTCTTATTCTTTCTTTTTTTTGTTTCGTCTTTCTTTATTCTTCTTCCTATGTTCTTCGTTCATTTCTTTTTATTTAAAATTTGTTCTTTTTAATCTTCTTTTTTATTTTTTTTTCTTTCTTCATTGTTCTTTCTTAATCATCTTCTTCATTTTTTTTGTTTCTTTTTCTTTTTTAATCGTCTTCTTCGCTCTTTTTTATTCATTCTTTTTTCTTACTTCTTGATTATCTTTTTTGTTTTTTCTTTCTTCAAATTTGTTCTTTTTTATTCTTCTTTTTTGTTGTTTTTTTCTTTCTTAATCTTTTTCTTCATTCTTTTTTGTTTTTTTCCTTCTTGTTTTTCTTTTCTACTTTGTTTCCTCTTCAAATTTATTCGTTAAAAAAATACATAATTGTCAATCTCTCTCCCTCACCTCGTGATCTCCTCCTCTCTCTCTCCATGGGTGCTCATCTTCTCCTCTCTTAATCTATATGGTTGCTTCTCCTAAGCCCCTACTTCCATTGCCATGGAATCAATCTGTGGCATTGATCTATGCACTCCAATGGCTAACCATATCAAATTGAAATCAAGATTTATGGTTTTGAAGGATTCTTTGAGAGATCCCATATGAATCTGTTGGGAAACGAGATTCATAGATATCTATGATAGCATGTATAGATTAAACATAATTTTCTTTCTTTAATCTGTATGATCTTAAACTGCTGATTAAGATATCATACCAGCGTGAT
>BRYF01000007.1:15084932-15087432 GCA_030159135.1 Actinidia polygama
CGAATTCCCACTCGACGATCCTGAACTCTGTCGCTTTGAGCTTTGTCCTCTATTTATATTTCCTCCTAACCTCTTCTTTCTAGTTTCTCGAAATTGAGACATCTCATTTAAAGATTCTTCAGCAATTAGTGCTGCATGAAGAACCTCCTGATGAGTTGGTAGTCGCAAGATATCCACCTTATTCTTGATGTTCCATCGTAATCCAGCTTTAAACCTCCTCGCCTTGCGAGATTCTGTTGGCACTACATGTTGGGCATATCGTGACAACTCCATAAACTTAGCATTATATTCTACTACTGTCGTGTTCCCTTGCTTCAAATTTAGGAATTCCTGAATTTTCTGATCTCGTACCATCTCAGAAAAATACTCCTCATTGAATACTTCTAAAAACCTCGGCCATTGCCATACTGGCTCCAACGGCTTCTTCAATTGCCACCATATCAAAGCAGCTCCTTCAAAAGTGAACGTGGCGAATACTACTTTCTGTTCCTCCGTGCAGGGTAGAACTTCAAACACTCTCTCGATTCTCAAGAGCCAAGACTCTGCGGCCATGGGATCGGGCGTTCCATAGAAATTCGGGGGCCTTAACTGCTGAAACTGCTTAATCGTGGTACGTGGCATAGCCCCAACTCCTGGCATTTGCATTGCAGGTTGTCATGGTGCGTCATCGTGGTTATTGTTATTGTGGACATCGTGGACCACTTGGACGAGTCCTTCTAAAATCCTCTCTATACGGTATACTCGATCTTCGGGGTCTACTGCCCCTCTGCGGCCTCGGCCTCGGCCTCTTCTAGGCGGCATAAGTTCTACAATCACATCAACCATTTAGACATGTCTCTTAACAATTTCTATATTACATCTTAGCATGGGATAGCATAGAATATAACATGCAACACATAGTCATATATTCTCGTCGATCCTAGACTTCTATCTAGAATGACTCTATCGCAGGGGGTAAACCTATAGCTCTGTGTACTGTGTAAACCTAATACTTTGATAAACGTAACTTAACTCTAAGGTGTCAACCTTGGGCTCTGATACCACTCTGTCACGCCCCGCAACCCGGCCTATGCGGATCGTGGGCGCGTGATGGCCAGCGACTGACCCACCAAGGCCAACTTACCATTTCTTCCAGTTGATCACCTGTGCATGTGCATTTATAATGCTAATAATTTTTCTTTTCGCGGAAACGTCATAGTATCTAAAAATAACAAAGTGGGTATGTCCATACAGTGTACAGAGCTGTGCCTACGTAATTCAATTTACGTACATCTCAAATCAAATTTCAAACTTACATAGACTAAATACATAACATAGGGTCTTGCCCTCACAATACAACATAAGGCCTCTCAGGCTTACAAAACTAAGTCTGACTTGTTCAACCTCCTTTCGGCTCCTCGGATTGACTACCTAAAATTTGTTTTTCTAAAACATAAGCCAAAGCTTAGTGAATAACAACAAATACATGAACGTAAAATACCATGGATCATTTTCATATTATACATAGCATAGCATAGCGTAAGCAATGTGAGCATCGTATACATTTCTTGAACATTTAGCATAGCGTAAGCAATGTGAGCATCGTATACATTTCTTGAACATTTAACTTTCATAAACATGGCATCACATGCTTTCATAAATATACATAGCACATCATAAAACGTAACAACCCGGCATGACATGATGACCATATAGGTCGGGTGGCTCTTTTGGCCGAGATATCCCTTTTTGTAGATGGCTTTATTTCACGTTCTCCCATCTACCCTTTAGCAGTCGACTGACTTTGTTTAATTCCCGTCAGTGGGGACCCCGAGTGTCACATGCATATAATTTGAACATACTTGTTTTCGTATAAACCGAGCATCCATGGGTTTTCATACATAACATAAACATTTGCATACTTTTGCAAGACATGGCATTTACATTGCAAATACATTTGATGCATTAAAAATATGAAAAATATTTGTACATACATAATATACTTTGAAAACATTTTAAAAATACATAATTTTTCACTTTTATGTACAATAATAATTAATCGGCATAATGTAAACTTTTGATTAAACCTAGGTATTATCGTTCTAGGTCCAACCCTCTTGGACATGTACTTAAAGTCTCCAAATATTAACCCGATTGGCCTGTCATACTATGGTTCTAATTATGAAGTTTTAAGAAAAAAGGTCAAATCTGCCTAATTTCTGGCTTGACGTTCAAACGTTCAAAAGTGTTCTACCAGTGGCGTTCGAACGCTTGGACGTTCGAACGCTGTTCTTGGGCGTTCGAACGCTCCCTGCGTTCAGTGACATGAACAGTAGCTGATCTTACTAATTTTTACCAAAAGTTTCCCAAATCTACTCAAATCCTTTCAAGTCTTCTAAAGTACCAAACATAACTCAAGGGAACTAAAATAACTCAAAATAGGAGGAAAAAAACTATTAAAACCCAAGGAATCTAAGATTAAAACAACCCAAAACCCTAATATACAACACACATATATATA
>BRYF01000007.1:15097432-15109932 GCA_030159135.1 Actinidia polygama
TAATGGAATTTATAGATTTGGGGTGTTACGAAATTAACTCGTACGACAAAGGTATCAAACTATAGATCATGTTGTCCTGCTCTCCTTGAAGATCCAACTACTAATGTCATTGCGTAAACTCGTCCTTGAGTCCTCTAACCGTGTTGACCCAAACTCTGCTTTCCAAACTGATAAGAAAACTAAACTGACGTAAATGTTGGTGTTGCCCTATATGCCTAAACTGACTACGTAGGTTGATGAGATCCTATTGCTCCTTGAGTGTCCTTCCTCTGCATGCACTGACGCGTGATATGACCAACCTGACCACACTGAAAACTGGCCCCCTAACATGTGATTGCTCCTACGATTGCCTTTTCTGTTGATCCCTCAGTGGGCAGTCCGCAATACGATGCCCCAACTGGTGACAACCAAAACACGTCGGCCCTCCCTGAGATGTCTAGCTAGATGGTGCTATTGAAATGACAGGTGAAGACCTAGCAGGATACTGCTGTTGTGACGTAGAACTTTTCGATTTATTTGGAAAGCCACTGTCGAACTAAGCACTAGTACCCTCGCGCAGGGATTTTGAATTCATAGTCTTTTTAGTCTCATTCAAGGTCTCATCAATAGCCGCCGCTGAGCTAACCATAGTGGAGTACACCTTGATCAAATTCCCTACAATCTTATTCCTTATGGATAAACAAAGCCCCCGCATAAATTATTTTGCCTTCTCCTCCTCCGTCGACATGAACGCTCTAGCAAACCTAGACAAACTTGTAAACTTAGCCTCATACTGATCCATAGTCATATTCCCTTGCACTAAATTGATGAACTCCATTCCCAACGCTTCCTTAGCGGGGTCCATAAAATATTGATCTAATAATGCCTTCTTAAATGGCTCCCACTTCTTAGCTACACTCTCTTCCACAGTCTTCCACCATTGGAGAGTATTTCCTTGCAATTGGTACGATGCGAACAAGACTTGCAATTCCTCATCCATCACCAAGATTGTATCCGAAGCTCTAGTGACTTATTCTAACCAATCCTCTACCACCAAAGGATCCGGTTCGCCCCTAAAAGTCGGCGAGCAAAGTTGAAGAAAAGTCTTCATGGCCATAGTAGCCCTAGTGTCTGCGGCTCTAACAGGCACTTACATCGTCTGCACCGTGTTCCTCACCACTTGCTCAATGGAAGTGAACACCCCTAGCATGAACTTTGCAACACCCAATGCCATAGGTGGAGCAAATCCAATGCCTCCAACGTTTCCTCTAACATTCCCTCCAAGAGTATTTAGCTTCTCCTCCAATCACCGACTCCTAGTGATTCTCACCATCACCTTCTGCATGATTCCCACTAGCTCTACGTGCCCCACTAGCTATAGGCAGTGACCAGCACGACCTCTAGCTTGATGCGGTGGCATGTTCTACACGATACCACAAGAAATAAATAAGATAATCATATTCATTTATGATTAAGCCATAACATTACACTACAATACGTAAATCAATAACATGTAGCATATATGTTCATGTTATTACTCAATACTTATGTAACACCCTCGTGTTACTTCTTAATAACTAAACACAAAAACAAATGTGGCTTAACCACCCCATGGCTCGTAGGTATTCAAACCTAGAGCTCTGATACCATGTTGTCACGCCCCGGTCAAACAAGATCCGGCCACGTAAGCAAACACTCAAAATAAAAAAAAAGTCAACGAAATCAATATGACGACATCCTATCATAATATCATAGTACAAATAACCAATCCCTCCCATGGGACCACGCTTTTCATAAGCTATCAAATACAAGATATGGATGATAATCCGTGGACAATGCCCACACTGGGCCAAAAAAATATTACAATTCTTAAAAATTAAAAATTAATAAGTTTTCTAAATAAACTAGACAACCAGCATCCACATGCCTCTAGAGTCAGATAGACCTCGGTACCTGAAATTTATTTTAAAGTAAAGGTGAGTTACCTTGAAAAGATTTAACAATAGGATTGATGCCTCAATTCAAAAACCATGATACATAACTATATAATGAAAACATGATGCAATAAGACACGCTTTCATTCATATCAAAATATACTTTTGATTCCAATTCATGATTTTCAAAAATCAATCAAATCTCAAATTCCCGACTTTTCTAAAAAAGTAGTTACCAAATCCATTTGTATCAAAATACACCTTTCTAGTTCATAATTTCTCAAATCAATAATTTTACAAGTTTTCTGGCTTCTCTTAAAAAGCATTAATCATTTCGAATGATACACCAAGCATATGACATAATATCCGGCCAACTTCTCAGACTTTCATCGAAGACTTTAACATTTCCAATATCCAATCAACTTTTCGGTCACTAACCGAAGGCTTTGACATTCCTTCCCGCACGGTTGTTATCTAGATCTTTTACCTCGGGCTTAATCTAAGCCATCTTATTTTGGATACACTAATATATCAAATCCGATACTACCTAGCGTGTCATTCCCAAAACCGTTTTAAAATTCCAACGTTCATAAAGATTACATTTGCCAAAAGCTATAATGTAAACAACATAATATGCAAATACCAAATCCATCAACATAAGCCATTATTGAAATTATTTAAATGCATTTACAGTAAGCAATGTTCATAATCATCAACTTAAACAAAATGTATTTTCTTTAAAAACATTTCATAAATTGTGTATGAAGGTGACTACCAATAGTGGTCTAGACCCTACCAGTAGATAGTGTCCCAGAGACAAAACCAAATAAATCACTATCAATAGTGGAAATGAGTATTACCGGTTGAAGATCATCCAGAGACGAATTGAAAGTAATCACTACCGGTAGTAAAACGAGTACTACTGGTAGGCAATGATCCAGTGGCCAAATACAAACAATCACTACCGGTAGACAATCATCTAGTGACGAAATACAAATAATCACTACTGTTAGTGGAGAAGAGTACTACCGGTATACAGCCATCCAATGGTGAAATTAATTAATTCATTACCATTAGTGAAAAAAGTACTACTGGTAGGTTGGTCCTTTGATGAACACATTTTATTGCTAATTACTTATCAAGTTTATCCGTATTTTAGCTTTTTTTCATATTTTATGTGTTCATCAAAGGAAGTTGCAAATGAACGAACTTGAGGAAATGAGACGGGATGCATATGAGAACATGAGAATTTATAAAGAAAAGGTTAAGTCTTTTCATGACAAAAACATTCTTCGCAAAATATTTGAACCAAATCAAAAAGTGCTTCTATATAATTCCCATCTCCATCTGTTTCCTAGAAAGTTGAGGTCTAGATGGACTAGACCATACATCGTGAAAACGGTTTTTTCACATGGCGCTGTTGAGATAACCAATTCTACTAGTGGAAGCATTTTTAAAGTAAATGGCCAACGACTTAAACCGTTTTTAAAAAATTTTGAGAAAGAAGAGATGGTAGAAGAACTTGTGAATCCTGTCTACCAAGATACCACGAATTAAGGGTTTGACTTAAAAATATATATATTTTTTTTGTTAAGCTAACTTCTATTTTGCAGATTCACATCTAGTGAATACACTTTTGATGGGATGTTATGCTCATCAGGTGATCTCGTTCCCTTTTAATTATTAAGTGTTCTAATTTTGTACATTGAGGACACTGCACCATTCAAGTTGGGGGGCATGAAGTTTCGTTTTGAGGTAGAGTAAAAAAGTGTCAAAAAATTTTTTTGAAAATTTTTGGGTTAATTAGTGGCTTAAGAACATTTTTTACGCATGCTTGCTCTTTTGACCTATTGAATTGGAATAATACTTAAGTTTGAATATATGTTTGTATCATGAGTCATATTTATTAACAACTAAAAATTTCAATGACTAAAGTTGAATTATCATGCAGTTATGAAAGCTTGACATAAAGAGTGAAAATTTAAAATATCCAAATTCATAAACTTTGAGCCTTTCTTTTGTTACGAGGATATGATGTTAGATCAAATGCATAACATGTTATATTTGATTTTAAATTTCGTTCATCATATGATTTATGGCACCTAGGGAATGATACAATGGCATTCATTTTATGATAAAACCACATATTTTGAGTCTAACTCATTTGCACCATAATTGAGCTATACACTTGATAAAATCTTTCATTCTCAAAAACTAAGAACCAAATGGAGGGTTGGCTACATCATGAAAAGAGGACCAGAGAGGCGTTGAAACTGATTGAAATGATTGACGGAGGGCTAACTAGAGAAAAACACAAGTTGGGGGGAAATTAAGTTGAAAAAAAAATTTGAGCATATCTAGACCCTTCAAACTGAGTCACCAAAAACAAACACAAACTTGCCCTCTCTCTACACCTGAAACACTCGTCTTCAAATTTTATGACCCCTTCAAAGCAATCAAAAGGAGAATAAGGAGACCGGAGGAGAGGAAAGATAGAAAGAAGATTCAGAATAGTGGTACATTGGGGTGAATGACGGCAAACATTGGGTAAAAATCCAAACCACGTTAAAAGTTGTCACCTCTCTTTGGTCTAACACAGTTTATGACACCCATGGTCAACACAAGCTTAAAAGTCCATGTTAACCCTAAATGGTGCCATTAATCATGCATTGAATTAGATTATGTCTTTTATAACTTGTTATGCCTATTTTGTTGTGCGTTTCTTTCATTGCTCGTAGAATAGAATGTATAATCCTTATTTTTATATTTGAGAAGCATGTAAATTTTTGGATTCCTTGTTATAATCATCTTTAAAAAAATGTTTGTGGGGGTTTTACCTAGTTTTTATGAGTGATTTTTGTTGAGAGTGACACCCATGTGAAGTTTGAAGTTGAAGCTCGAAATTGAATAGATGGAATGATTGCATGGTTCCTTGACTAAGTTTAAAAGTATAGTGTTTGGTTGAATCAGAAGTGATCCATGAACATGATTTTCAAAGTTTTGTATCATACGATAGTATTCAAAATAGGTCATGTGCATGTCATGCTGAAAAAAATAATTCTCAAAACAACTGATTAAAGTATAAATTAATAAGTTATCTTATTTTGCTAAGGGACTAGCAAAACTCAAGTTAGGGGGTTTGATGAACACATTTTATTGCTAATTACTTATCAAATTTATCCGTATTTTAGCTTCTTTTCATATTTTATGTGTTCAAATTAACTATCTTTTTTCTCAAATTGATTTTTTATAGTTTTGTAGGTAAAAATGATCAAATTGGACAAAAAGAGTCAAAGAAAAACTCAACTGAAACAAGAAAAAAATCCCATTATCCAATCCTGGACCGGTCCATGCGAAGCATGACCGGTCCAGCCGAAGTTCAAAAAAAAAAAAATTTACTACCGGTAGTGAAAAATCCACTATCGGTAGGACCTCAGCAGTGGCGGTTTAGAACAGTGCGCGCAGCCTTCGAAGACTTTTCAAAAGCCCCATTCACACTTCCTAAACCTCTATAAATAGGAGAGCTTGCCTTTGAAGAAGTTAAGTTTTTTTTAGAGAGAGAAAGTCTAGAAAATTAAAAAGTTTGATTTTCAAAAACTTTTCAAGTTTAAAAGTTTTTTTAACTTAGTTTTTTTTTTCTTTTTCGTTCTTCGTTCTTTTTTTTTTAATTTTTTTTTCTTTTAAGCTGTAAACACTTGTAATTTCTTTTGAGAGATATATACACAAGTCATTTCAATTATTCTGAGTGTTATTTATGCTTTATTTATGCTTACTTTATTATTTTCTTTATCGCTTAATTTACTTTTACGACCGGATTGGACGGTTCTACCTCAATCTCGGTTGATTTTATGCTTACTTTAATGCTTATTTTATATTTACTGTTACCACTATAATAGATGATTCTACTGCCATGTCAGTTGATTTTATACCGTTATAATGGATGAATCAATCGCCATGTCAGCTGGTTTTATGCTTAAATTTACTTATATGTCCAGTATTGAATTCCTTACGCTTATAAATACTTAATATAATTTCAGTTTAATTTTTGAAAACAAAAACATGTTTAATTTTCAATTAAATATGATAGGCTAAATAGCATTGGTTTGATATAAATACAAAGTTTTAATTCAATCTTAAACAAGCTAGTTCTTTCTTCTCTTGCTCAAACTTAAATGATTGTTTCAAATTGATCAATATAATACAAAGCTCAAAACTTGAATTATATAAATATCAGATTATGTTATACAAGATTCCTTGTTATAACTAAGATTTAGATCAATTGAATTCTAAGGGTTTGATATTGTAATTAAAATTATTGTCAAATTCACAAACATATTTTTAGATATAAAGTGATTTCATTGCAAAACCTACCAATCAATTTTTTTTTCTTGAAAATTGATTGAGTACAAAAGAGAAGAATGAAACTAGAAAATCTAAAGGAAGAATACAAAATCAAGTATTTAGATCATACCATTTCTTTACATTTAACAATCAATCAACCAACTTTATAAACTTTTTCAAAACCAACACAACTTCTACAAATTTATTCTAAAACCAAGTTACATTTACAACTTATAAACTGTGCTAACAAATTTTCTTGTGGATTCGATCTCGGACTTCTGAGTAAACTGCTGTTCTGGTAGGCTCTTACGATTAAGAGCTAAAACATAAACAGACACTACATTCAACCACTGAAGAGAGCTAAGAATCCTTCGAGCTAGCTTCAGGAAACAAAGGAAAATACCGGTAGAAAAAAAATGACTGCCCATAGACAACGCAGAAAACAAAGTGTTTTCATATCTACGACCTCTAAACTTTCCATGTAAACCAAATCTTTCATTTAGGGTTCAATACCCAAAATAATGCCTCAATAGGCTAAGTATAAGCCATTAAGAGAACCCCAAAGCTAAACCCCAACAAGTAAAATCCTTTTACCTTAACAAATGCAATGAAAGCTCTCAAAAGTTGAAGAAGATGAGAAGATGCTCACAAGCTTTAACTTATTCCGAATCCAAGCCTTCTTGGTTCAAAACGAAGCCCCCATTGAGTAGATAATCTTTCTAAAGAACTATCACTCAAACCTCACTCCAATATACACAAATCTAGCCTTAGTGCTCAAAACCCTAGAGAGAGAGAGTAAATGCTAAGAGAGAGAAGGAGAAGAAGAGAGGTAAATGCTAGAATTCAATGTTTAGGTCAAATAAGAAAGGAATTAAATGTTACTTGGCCTTGGGCCTTGTTTGGCCAACACCAACAAACCAATCATGGGCCCATTCCTCCACACTAGCCCACTTCAATCCTTTTAAGCCCAAGATGAAATACCCTTAGGCCTACTACCCGACATATGACCCAATTGAATTTAGTGGGCCCAATTTACATTAAAGCTCATAATGGTGTATATATATATATATATATATATATATATATATATACACACATGGCACGATGACATCATATGTGAAAAAAATATTTTCGAAACCTTACAGTTTATGCTTTATTCGACTATAGATCCTCACATATGTTTATATCTGCACATGTTGCTAGTCGAATGAATAAAGAGCTTGGACCGTTAGGGTATGAACTAGTAGTGTTATAACCTATGAGTAAGGGCATTGTTTGCTCAACTATACATCGAAACTATGACGTATGTATTAATAATACCATTATTGTCACGCCCCGCAACTCGACCTATGCGGATCGTGGGCACTTGATGGCCGGTGGCTGGCCCACCAAGGCCTACTTACCTTCATACGGTTGATCACCTGTGCATACTCATTTAAAATTATATAAATTTTTTGAGAAAATATTATAATAACTAAAAATGGTAAATGTGATGTGCATACAATGTATATAGAGCTGTGCCTAAGTATTTAAACGTTACATATATATCATGACTAAACTTTAGTTATACATAACTTTGATACACAAATTAGGGTCTAGTCCGTACGATACATAATAAGGCACATAGGCCACAAAACTAAAGTCTGCTTGTTATCTTCTTCTCAAGGCTCTTCGGATTGACTTCCTGAAAATGGTTCTCTAAAATATAAACTGAAAGCTTAGTGAATAACACCAACGCATGGACGTAAAATACCATGGATCATTGTATATCATACATATATCATTTAACATAAAAACATGTGAGCATAACCAATACTTTTTCTAAACATTTAACTTTCATAAACTTAGAGCTCACATAAACATGGCATACTTGCTTTCATAATCATACATAACATAGCTATAGAAATGTAACAACTCAGCATACATAGTAACCATATAGGTTACGCTAAGGCTCTTTTGGCCTGAGATATCTCGATTGTAGATGATTTTATTTCACATTCCACATCTACCTTAGGACTATTTGACTTGATTAATGTCCCTCCAGAGAAGACCCTGAGTGTCACTATGCATACATACTTTGAACATACTTCATCCTTCATCAAAATCAAACATCCATGGGATTTCAATACATATCATAATAGCATTTGCATACTTTAAAAAGGCATGGCATTCATAGCATAGCATATTCTTTTAATGCATCGAAAGCATGGAAAATATTTGCATATAGCTGTCACGCCCAGCAACCTGGCCTATGCGGATCGTGGGCGCGTGATGACCGGCGGCTGACCGCCCAAGCCAACTTACTTTAAACCTGTGCATACTCAATAAAAATGACAATAAATTTTTTGCGAAACGTCATAATACTGAAAATAAATAAAGTGATGTACATCTCATGTATACAGAGTTGTACCTACGTATTTAAACTTTACATACATTCCAGGTTAAACCTTACTTATACATAACTTCGATACATAAATTTGGGTGTAACCCATACAATACATCACAAGGTCGTTAGGCCACAAAACTAAGGTCTCCTTGCTATCTTCTTCTTACGGCTCTCCTCAGATTGGTTCCCTGAAAATATTTTTGAAAACGTAAGCTAAAGCTTAATGAATAACAACTGATGTATGAACGTAAAATACCATAGATCATGTCATATCATACATATATAATTGAAATTGGAGCAAGTGAGCAAAGCATAACTTTTTTGAAAAACATAACTTGTCTTAAACTTAAGGCTTGCCTCAACATGGCATCACTTGCATCGAAATCATACATATTATATCTGAAAATATAACAACTCGGCTGAACTGGGTAACCATATAGGTCGATGACTCTTAGGCCTGATATATCTCTATAGAATGGAACTTATTTTACGTCCCCCACCTACCTTAGGATGATGTAGAGTGAAACTTATTTTACGTTTTTCACCTACCTTAGGACACTTAGGCTAGATTAAGGTCCCACCATGGGGGACCCCGAGTGTCACATGCATTCATACGTTGAACATACTTTGTCATTCATGAAATTGAGCATCCATGGATTTTTGATACATAACATAATATCATTTGCATACTTTTCAAAGTCATGGCGTTCATATCGTAACATATTCTTTTAATGCATCGAAAACGTGAAAAACTTTTGTATATGCAGTCCATTTGGAAACACTCTTTGAAAGCACATAATTTTGTTTATAGCATCGTGTTACTCACCTGAGTTTCCTTAGATAGGTATTACTTTTGGTGTTCCTACGTATAAAGAACATAAGGCACGAAAATGTCAATACTATGTCCCATGAAAATGATTAACTAGTACAATTTCTTGACTCAACTCTAAGGTATTCGCTCTAGGTCGCGACTTAACAAACCGACATTTAAGGTTTTCATATAGGTATGTTAAGAGGCCTAACATACATTAAGTATCCCTAAAATGCTCTAAGGAAAAGGGTCAAAATTGTCTAACATGGCGTTCAATCGTTAGAATTAACGTTCGAACGCTAAGCTAAAAGTGGTTGACCGTTCGAACGCTCAAAAGTGTTCTACAAGTGGCGTTCGAACGTTAAGGCTAAAAGTGGCTGACCGTTCAAACGTTGTTATTGGGCGTTCGAATGTTGGCTGCGTATGGTAGCATGAACAATAACTGGTCTTTATAATTTTTACTAAAATTCACTCAAATCAACTCTAATCTTTCTAAGACTTCTAAGGCATGAAAAATAGCCTAAGGAGGCTACAATATAGTGGAACCAACTCTTAATTTGAACCCTAGCATGGTAGATCTAAAAATTTAAAATTAAATTAAAACCCTAAACTATACATACACACATATATATATATATATATATATACATTTTTACCTTTCTTAAAGCTTGACAATGGCTTTCTCTAGCCTTGATGGAGTCTTTCAAGCTCCTTCTCTCACTCTTCCTTTTCTTCTTCCTCTTCTCTCCCTCCTCTTCCTTCTCTCCTCTCTTCTTTCTCTCTCTACGTATGCATGTGTGTGTGGTGTGTGGTGTGTGTGAGTGTGTATATGTGTAATTGTGTGGCTGTCAAAGCTAAGAGGGAAATAATCTCGTGTGTTTCATCATCTTTTCATCTTGTGTTCCTTTTTATTTTTCATTTTTGTAGTGACCGTTCGAACGCTACTTTATAGCGTTCGAACGCTAAGAAGGATTTTGGCCCTGCGTTCAAACGTTCTGTTCGAACGCTAGGAAGGATTTTGGTATATCAGGGTTTGAATGCCCTGCTTACAGTTCGATATATGCGAGACTTGACATTTTTACTTTTTGGTCTTACCGTTCGAATGCTCATATTGGAGTTCAAACGCTAAGAAGGAATTTGTTTAACCGTTCGAACGCTTTGGGCGATCGAACGCTAAGAAGAAAACTGGGCAAATTTCTTAACTTGTATCTTGAGATTTTTCTAACTTTGATTTAGTTCATTTTGACCTTTATACTTCAAATTTCGTGTTGATTATCGTACGCATCACTATATACGTATAATTACGGGTCTTATGATTTTGGGATATTATATTCTCCCCTCTTTTATAAAAGTTTGTCCTCAAACTTGGCTAACGTTATTATGCTTTCGCTGTGCACTCTGATAATATTCCTCGCGTAATCAAATGTCTAATTCATGATCGTTAATAGGTCTGATTATGGGGTTAACCTTTTGTTGTGACTCCATTAACTGCCCTATCAGTATGGGCAGCCCACAACATGGTTCCTTGATTGATACTATCTCAAAACAAGTCGGCCTCCCCCGAGTTATTTGGGTAGATAAATTTCTAGAATGATAATAGAAATGGAATAGAAATACGGGTATCATGAAATAGAATTATTGTGTTCTTTCAATTAAGCGTACCTTAATTCGTTACAATGTTCATTCAAATAGAAATGGGTAACGCTCTCGGATCTTATCTTCTCATCCCCAAGTTGATTCTTCCCACGTATGATGCCATAAAACTCGTATTAATGGAATGACTTTGTTCCGGAGAACTTGGTGGCGACGATCCACAATTTCTATCGGTTTCTCGACATAGCTCATGTCTCTGCTCACTTCCAAAGGATAGTGACTAATTACATGCGTGGGGTCGTGAACGTACTTCTGTAACATTGAGACATGAAAGACGTCATGAACATGTGAGAGCTCCGATGGAAGAGTGATACGATAGGCAACGGCTCCAATTCGTTAAAGAACTTGGAACGGTCCAATGTATCTCGATTTCAGTTTGCCCTTTTTTCCAAAATGACTGATCCCTAAGGAGATATTTTCAAAACCCGTGGTCATCCTCTTCAAATTCTAACTCTCGTCCTTGAACATCTGCATAGCTCTTTTGGCGACTCTGAGTGGTTTTCAACCTTTTTTGAATCACTTTAATCTTGTCGGTTATCAGTTGGACAATTTTTGGTCCTAACAATTGTCGTTCTCCCACTTCTATTCAACATATGGGCAATCTACATTTTCTCCTTTAGAGTGCTTCGTACAGTGCCATTCCGATGCTTGCGTGAAAACTGTTGTTTTAAGCGAACTACAACAGTAAGTGCGCTTCCCAATCCTTAAAAATCGAGAACATATAAGCGTAGCATATCCTCTAAGGTCTGAATGGTTCTCTCTGATTGTCCGTCCTCTTGTGGATTGAAAATTTAGTTCAGTGCCTAGGGCTCATTGTAAGCTCTTCCAAAACTTCGATGTAAACCTCGGGTCTCTATCCGACACTATAGAAACTGGAATACCGTGAAGTCATATAATTTTGGCTATGTAAAGGTTTGCATATCTTAATAAAGAGTACATAGTCTTCACTGGCAAGAAATGCGCTGACTTGGTGAGACGGTCTACGATAACCCGTATGGCATTACAGCCCTTTGGAGTTTTCGGCAATCCTACTACGAAATCCATAGTGATATATTCCCATTTCTATTCTAGTACTGGTAGCGATTGTAGTAGTCCCGTCGGTCTTTGATGTTCGGCTTTGACTTGTTGACATTATAAACATTTTGACACAAATTCAGCTATCTCCTTTTTCATTCCTGACCACCAAAACGTCTCTCTCAAATCTCGATACATTTTCGTTCCTCTTGGATGTATCGTGAACTTCGTGTTATGGGCTTCCTCTAATACTTGTCTTTTGACTTCCGATATGTCTGGCACACACAAGCAGCTTTGAAACCTAAGTGCTCCATCTTGTAATGTAAAGTCAGGTTTAGGATTTATTTCTGGCTGTCGTTGCTTCACAACTTCTATCAATGTT
>BRYF01000007.1:15114932-15119932 GCA_030159135.1 Actinidia polygama
GTTTTTAACGAATTTAACAGATTCGAGGCATTAAAGTTACACCTATGGACTTGATACCCTTAGAAATATGGCATTTTGATGTCATATTTGTGATTGATTGACTATCCAAGATTGGGGACATAATCAACTATCCAGATAAATGTGTAATCTTTAAGAACCCAAAGCAAAAAGAAGTTTGATTCGAAGGAGAAAATGTAGTTACTCCCCCATACTTTGTGTCTATAGCTCATGCCCAGCGGCTCTTGCAAAATGTTTTTTTTGGATACCTTTGTAGTGTGATGATGTCTTTGTCTGAGGACGTATCTATAGTTAACAATCTTATAGTGCGTGATTTCCCTGAGGTATTTCCTGACGAGTTGCCGAGAATGCTTATAGATAGTAACATCATATTTTCTATTGAGGTCGCGCCTAAAACTCACCCAATCTCTAAAGCACCATATAGCATGGCTCCCGTAGAGTTGAATGAGTTAAAAGCGCAACTGGAAGAATTACTAGAAAAAGGGTTTTATCTGATCTTTTGTTGCCGTGGGGAACACCAGTATTATTTGTAAAGAAGAAGGATGGGACGATGAGGCTATGTATGGATTACTGCAAGTTGAATCAAGTCACAATCAAGAACAAGTACCCACTAACCAGAATCGATGATCTATTTGATCAACTACAGGGGCTCGAGTATTCTTAAAGATTGACTTGTGGTTCAGATACCATTAACTCAAAGTGAAACCAAAGGATATTGAGAAGACAGCATTCCGAACACAGTATGAACATTATGAATTCTTAGTGATGCCATTTGGAGTAACCAATGTGCCTGTAACATTCATGGATCTTATGAACCAAATTTTCAAGAATTATTTGGATGAGTTCGTGATCATCTCCATCGATGACATCCTTATCTATTCAAGAGATAAAGATCAACATGTAGGACATTTGAGGATCATAATGCAAACGTTTAAAGACCAAAAGATATATGCCAAATTCACGAAATGTGAATTCTAGCTTGATAGTGTAATATTTTTAGGTCACATTATCAACAGTAATGGCATCTCAGTAGATACGCAAAAAATTAAGGCGATTGTGGATTGGTCACAACCAACAACGGTGTCAAAAGTTCAAAGTTTTTAGGGTCTTGCTGGTTATATTATAGGAGGAGGTTCGTTCAGGACTTGTCCAAAATTGCGGTATCATTGACCGAACTAAGTCATAAGGGATAACCATTGATTTGGACGAAGAAAAGTGAACAATGCTTCCAAGAGTTGAAGAAGAGGCTTACTACAACACCAATACTTGTACACCCGTGGGCACTGATGGATTTTTCATCTATAGCGATGCATCACACCAGGGGCTAGGGTGCATTTTGATGCAGGATGGAAAGGTTATAGCTTATGCGTCATGACAATTGAAGGCACATGAGAAGAACTACCCTACTCATAACTTGGAGTTAGCTGTAATTATTTTTGCCTTAAAATTTGGCGTCATTACTTGTACAGGGTAAAATGCGAGGTTTACACCGACCATAAAAGTTTGAAGTACATTTATACACAGAAGGGCCTAAATCTTAGACAATGAAGATGGTTTGAGTTGATGAAGGACTATGACCTTAACATTCAATATCACCTTGAGGAGGCCAATATTGTAGCAGACGCTCTTAGTCGAAAGGCAACTGGAAAGCTAAACGCTATATTAAAGGAACAACAATGTCTACTCAAGGATGGGCTGAAGTTAGAAATGGTAACTCGTGGAAGAGAAAACATATGTGCAATAATCATTATAGAGTTGGCAATCTTAGAAAAAATCAAACTTAAGCAAATGGAGGATCCTAAACTCAAAAAGATTTGCAATATATAGGCAACAAACCCGAATTTGAATTTAAAATGATTGATAGTGTCTTTAAGTTTTGGAATAGGATATGTGGGCCTGATGTTTTCGACGTCAAGCGAAAAATAATGGATAAGGGACATAAGTCCAAGTGGGCAATCCACCTTAGAATGATGAAGATGTATAAGGATTTGAAAGAAATGTATTGGTGGATGGGAATGAAACGAGACATCAAGGAGTACATCAACAAATGTTCGTAGTGTCAACGGATCAAGGCCGTACACTAAATGCTAGCGGGACTACTTCAACCACTACTAGTGTCAAAGTGAAAATGGGAGGACATTACGATGGATTACATTGTCAGTTTCCTCGTACAACGAATGGGGAACAATTCAATTTGGGTAATAGTTGATCATTTGTCCAAGTCAGCACATTTTATTTCGATCAAAAACACATATTCGATGGATCAAATGGACACTGCCTACGTAAAGGAGA
Organism: Actinidia polygama; assembly: GCA_030159135.1. NCBI lineage: Eukaryota > Viridiplantae > Streptophyta > Magnoliopsida > Ericales > Actinidiaceae > Actinidia > Actinidia polygama. The sequence goes on from BRYF01000007.1 coordinate 15,117,243, forward strand.
TCGTTCAATTACATCAAATCGAGATCCAAGATTTGCATCTAAATTCTGGAAAGCACTCCCAATGGAGACGAAGATGAACGTAAGCACCACTTTTCACCTGCAAATTGACATACAATCGGAAAGAACTATACAAATGTTAGAAAACTTGTAACGAGCATACGTGATGGAATTTCAAGGCAGATGGGAGGAAAATCTAACTTTGGAAGAATTTACATACAACAATAGCTATCAAACAAGTATTGGCATGGCACCTTTTGAAAATTAAAGTGATCCAAGATAGGTTGAATGTTGCACATGATCGACAAAAGAGTTATGCAGATGCTAATAGAAGAGAATTGAATTTTCAAGAAGGTGATTGAGTGTTCTTGAAGGTCTAGCCTATGAAGGGAATGGTGAGTGTCATGCCCCGCAACCCGGCCTATGCGGATCGTGGATTCATGATGGCCGGCGGCTTGTCCGCCAAGGCCGACATGCCTTCGTAAGGTTGATCACCTGTGCATACTCATTTAAAATGATATAATTTTTTTTTTCACGGAAACATCATAATACTTGAAAATAGAAAATGTGATGTGCATACAAGATATATAGAGTTGTGCCTAAGCATTTAAACTTTATACATCCATAATTAGGCCAACTTTAACATACATATATATCGTGGCCAATATAATTACATAACATAGAGTCTAATCTATCATCATAACTGCATAAGGCCCCTTGGCCACAAAACTATGATCTTGCAAGCGTACTTTCTTCTTAAGGCTCCTCGGATTGGCTTCCTGAAAAGATTTTCGAAAACGTAATCTAAAACTTAGTGAATAACAACCGTGCATGAACTTAAAATATCATGGATCATTTTCATATTATACATATATCATTTCATAAAGTATGTGAGCATAAACATAATTTTTTGTTGAAGCATGGCTTTTCATAAACTTGAAGCTCACATAGACATGACATAACATACATAACATATCATGAAATACGTAACAACTCGGTATAACATAACATGATGACCATATGGGTCAAGTGGCTCTTTAGGCCAGAGATATCTCAATTGTAGATGGTTTATTTCACGTCCCCTATCTACCTTCTAGGACTATTAGGCTTGATTAAGGTACCACCATGGAGGACCCCGAGTGTCACTATGCATATATACTTTGAACATATTTCATTTTGCATGTAAAGCAAACATCCATGGATTTTCATTCATATCATAACATCATAACATATATTTTGAAGACATGGCATTATATTGAGAAAATAGTCGTTGATGTATCAAAAGCATGGAAAACAATTGCATATAGTATAAGTCATATTGAAAACATTTTTGAAAATACATAGGTTTTATCCATGCAATCGTGTTACTCACCTCGATTTTCTTGGCTAAGTGCTACGTTTGGTGTTCCTACATATAAGATACGAAAATATTAATATGAGAATCGATTAATATAAGTTTAAAGGAATTTAAAGCTACGTGAACTCCCGACTCGAATAAAGGTATACTCGCTCTAGGACGACATTCTTAAGAATAGGCTCGAGGGCCCCTAATTAACCATTCATAAACCTCACTCTCGTAATGAAGAATAAGACAATTCTCTAGGTCATGAACTCAAGGCAAGATAAGAACATAAAAGTTAGGATTTTGGACATTACTCCTTCAACACTAGTTCATTCATTGCATCACATCTGTAACACCCCGCATCCGTAAATCTCACTAATTACGTATATTATGACGTGTATAATAATTAAAGGAAGTAATATAGGTTTAAGGGTCTAAATGAACCCATTTAGGTTAGCCAATATTCAAAAGTCCTAAACTTATAAATTCTGCCCAGGATCCTTCTTAGCGTTCGAATGCCAGGATGAGCGTTCGAACGGTCGAGTATTTTGCCTAGGCGTTCGAACGCCCATTGACAGCACATTTGGAGCGTTCGAACGGTAAGACCAAAAACCCAAATTTCAAGTCTCGCATGTTTCGAACTGTAAGCAATAGCGTTCGAACCCTGCCAAGTCAAATCCTTCTAAGCGTTCGAATGCCAAAAAGGAGTGTTCGAACGCCCACAGTGAAAACGGGGAAATAAAAAGGGAACACGAAGTTAAAATGGGGAAATTACATGGGATCATTTCCCAACTCAACCTTACAACCACACATATATACATTTACTCTTTTTACTTCCTTCACTTCCAATACACACACATTCATTCCCTCACTCTCTTCACTCCTTCACAACACACACACGGTCAAGAGAGAAAGAGAGAAAAGGGAAGAAAGAAGAGAGGAAAAGAAAGAAGGAAGGAGGATGAGAACACCATAGAAACCATTTTTGAAGCTCAAGGAAGCTTGGAAGGAGAGGTATAAAGCTCAAAAATCCATATATATATATGTGTTGTATGTTAGGGTTTTGGGTTATTTTAATCTTAGATCCCTTTGGTTTTAATAGTTTCTTTCCTCCCATTTTGAGTTATTTTAGTTCCCTTGAGTTGTATTTGGTACCTTAGAAAACTTGAAAAGGATTGGAGTTGATTTGGGAAGCTTTTGGTGAAAATTTGTAAGATCAGCCACTGTTCATGTCACTGGACGCAGGGAGCGTTCGAACGCCATTGGTAGAGCACTTTTGAGCGTTCGAACGCCAAGACCATTTTTAGGCAGAATTGGCCTTTTTCCTTAAGACTTAGTAAATTCAACCATA
>BRYF01000007.1:15154932-15157432 GCA_030159135.1 Actinidia polygama
ACTTCATAATCATACAAACACTTCCAACCTCACACACTCACTCACGTATATATATAGATAGAGAGAGAGAGAGAAAAAGAGAGGGGGGAGAAAGAGAGAGAAGAGAAGAAGAATAGAAAGAAGGAAGAGGAGGAAAGGGAGTAGAAGCTAGTTTAGCCGTAACGTTCGAACGGTGAGCACAGTTTAGCCTTAACGTTCGAACGCCAAAAACTATCGTTCGAACGGTTAGCCACTTTTAGCCCTAGCATTCGAATGCCAATTCCGACGTTCGAATGCCAAGCCTAATTTTAGTCAATTTTAGCATTTGTTTTTAAAGTCGTAGCGCAATGTCCATGGTATATTAGACACTCAATAGACCTAGAATGAGAGTACCTAAAGTCTAATTGAGAGTTGCCTTAGTTTAAAATTGTTATCATCGAACATAGTATTGACATTTTATGCCTTAAATGTAAGAACGCCGAGCGTAGAGGCCAACCAAGGAAATCCAAGTGAGTAACATGATGCCATGAACAAAATTATCTACTTTTAAAAATATTTTTAATATGTATTATGTATATGAAATCGTTTTCCATGCTTTTAATGCATTTACGACATTTTAGCAATATAAATGTCATATCTTCAATGTATGATATGTTATTATGCATAAAAGAAAACCCCTGGATGCTTGATTAAATGTGAAATAAATATGTTCAAAGTATATGCATGTGACACTCGGGATCCCCCTGTGGTAGGACCTTAATCTAACCTAATGGTCCTAGAAGGTAGATGGGGGACGTGAAATAAATCATCTACAACCGAGAGATCTCAGGCCTAAAAAGCCTTCCGACCCATATGGTTTCATGTTATGTTAAGCCGAGTTGTTACGTTTTCATGATATGTTATGTATTTTTATGAAAACAAGTGATGCCATGTTTATGCAAGATCAAACTATGAACGAATGTTTTAAGAAAGTTATGTTATGCTCACTTGTTTCACACGTATGATATATGTATGATATAAAATTGATCTATGATATTTTACGTTCATGCATCTGTTGTTATTCACTAAGTTTTAGCTTACGTTTTCAAAAATAAATTTCAGGTAGCCAATCCAAAGAGTCATAGAAGAAGGCGTCATGTGGATTTAGTTTAGTAGCCTATAGGCCTTATGCTATGTAGAAATGTACGACCATGACATGTATAATTTAATTTAGCCATAAGATTGATGTAATTAGTTGAACTTAGGCACAGCTCTGTGTACAGTATGGACGTGACACTTTAATATTTTAGTTATGATTACGTTTCTACAAAAGATAAATTTATATCATTTTAATAAGTACGCACAGGAAGACAGGTAAGTTGGCCTTGACGGGAAAGCCATCGGCCATCACGCGCCCACGATCCTCATAGGCCGGGTTGAGGGCGTGACAACCACGGGCGCGCTCATGTAATCACCGCTCAATAATTATTATGCTTGGTGGATGGACCTGGACACCAGAGTTGGATTAATTTGGGGGTTATTTATAGTTGAGGACCTGAAATGAAATTGGTGTGCAGTCAACACAACAAGCACACAGTACTATTAATGGATAAGGTTGCCACATGCAGATAATGCCCTTTGTTTTGAGATTATTTTATGGTGGTGGTTTGGGTTTGGTGGTTTTTGACTTGGCGTGTTATCCTCATTCTTAACTACTTCCAAAGCAAGCCAACTGATTTTTGCATAATCATTTTTTCCATTTGCATTTCATTTTCTGATTTTATGAAGATGGATTTATTCAAACAACCATTTTTACTTAAATGCTTTTACTATATAAAATGACATTTATTTAAATTCACTGTAATAGGAAAAAAAATAGACTACAATTGAAAAAAATTAAGTGAAAATTACTAACCTAGAGCAACTCCAATGGTTAAGAGTTATTTTAGTAAAACTAAAGTTATTTTTTTATTAGCTATGGTGCCCAAATACCAAAATATAACAATGCTATTCCATTATTGCAATTTTATTTTGGTATCATTACTCATTATTTACCGTCTAATCAAAATATACTATTCAAAATGGTAAACAATTTTAATAAAGCTAAAATCGTGCTTCAGCTAAAGTTGTCTCTTTTTAAATAAAAAATATAATAATAATAATAATAATAATAATAATAATAATAATAATAATAATAACGATATGATTTGTTCCATGTTCCATTTGCACCGAAACCAAATTTGGCAATACGCGGCAAGGAGTACTAGCTAGCCAGAAGAGTCCTGCGGCTGCCAAAGAGAACTGATTTGAAAGAATCCTAAATGAAGATAATGTCTTATTTATTGTTTTCAACACAACACTCATTGCACATGGACATGGGGTGCCCAGTCATTAGATGGGATTTGTTCCGTAGACAATAATAGCGTGTTCCTATTTCCAAATTGTAAACAAAATACTCTACTACTGCACTCCATAATTTGGATCCATTAATATGAGTTATCAATCTCTTTTCTACAGACATTTTCTTCTATCACAAAAAGAT
>BRYF01000007.1:15169932-15172432 GCA_030159135.1 Actinidia polygama
ACAACGTCGAAGTCAACAAAAGGTGCATACATATATCTATGTATATACTTTCAAACCCAACCACGACTTTCATTAAGGAATGTGCTACTCAGACAACATCAACTTGTACCCCCACACCCCCACACCCCACCCCACACACACACACACCACACACACACACACACACAACCCCACTTTCAACTCTGTTTAAACGTCCAGAAGCCATGCCCCTTATTCGTGTCTAAAACGCGAGAGAACCTTGCCTTGTGGGCAAATCTTCGGCCAAGATGTCCACTGCAGAGAAGAAAGAATCTTTCCTTGTGGATGTGCTAATAGGGGGCAAGGAAGATTCCCGAGCAAGTGAAGATCAATCGATTCACTGGACTGGAAGTGCATAAGTAATGTCCAATCGCTATCGACATACATACGCCTATCATGGCTTTGTCGGCCAAATAGAAACATTGGGTACAAGGGTGGGAAGATAGTAATGAGGGGGTGGAGATGATTGTGGTGCGGTGACGTCACAACTCATTAAAGATGACTTCTACAAAAAAAAAAAAATGGCGATGAAGGGAAGAAGAATAACACGGTCTAAAACCACACATTTAATTGCACAAGGATCAAGTTTATCCCCACTAGGGTCAAGAGCATGAACATAACAAGTGTACCCAAGAACTCTAGGGGGAAGGGAAACAAGGGCCGACCTGGATTCAAGACACGATGAGGAATAAGACCACACAAACCATTAAAGGCAACCTATTCACAAGATAAGAGGCATTAAGAAAGTAACAAGTACTCCACAACGGTTTTGGAGCTTGCACGTTTCACATGCAAAGACTGAGCTCTAATCATTTCTAATAAGTGTGTTATCTTGCACTCCGCAAAGCCATTTTTCTACGGAGTACGAGAAAAGACAGGGCTCTCTAGTCACTTCTAATAAGTGTGTTATCTTGCGCTTGGAAACACCATTTTGCTGTAGAGTACAAGCAGAAGGAAGGAAGAAGGAAGACTGATGACTAATACCATTATTAGTAAAAAACACGGTGAAAGTGCACATAAATAGTACTCCAGGGTATTGTTATAACAGAAAACACAAACAAAAGTATGCAAATTGAAAAAATAGAGTACACTCAAAAACTATCCTTGATGAAGTAAAGATAGGTAATCCAAGAAAAATCATCAACAAAAATAACGAATTACTGAAGTCCCAAATATGGCTTCACGCGCATAGGACATCAAATGTCCGAACAAACTAACTGAAAAGGAAGAGACATGCGACTCCCAACATGTCAAGAAAACGAAATACAACGATAATTACTAAGCTCACAGTCTAGAGGAAATTGCTTTAGTGGATGGAGTTGATTAAGTTGTCGTGTCTTTCTATACCGATCTGCTTGAGATCTATCAAAGTGGATCTCCTTTTCATCATTCGGTAATACGTACCTTGGGTTTCCACCATCCCCCTTCGCAAGGGGATGATTTGGGGACCTACCAATTTGCTTTAGACATATGTGATTGGCACCTATGCTTGCAGCTTTAACTTCATCGTGGGAAATAACCTGACTCACAGAAATACAAATACGGCGAGTTACACAAGGAATGTTACTTGTACTTGAATACTTCAATCATGTTTAACTACTGAAAGACTGAAATTGCTATACTTATACTTCAATCGTATTGCAACTGCAACATGAAAGACCGCAACAAGAAAGATTCCAGATAAGCATCATAACTATAAAGGAGAAATGGCAAATTAACCAAATTGATTACAGGCTGACTCCCACCTCGCCTCTCTCTCATAGTATCAGAAAAGCTACTACCAGTTCTCCTCAATTGCACGAGACCGCTCTGCCCCTATGTGACCTCTAGTCTTTCTTGTGCATATTCTAATTATTTCCTTGGTGCTTCAATAACAATAGTGGAATTCCGTTCTAAGGCTTTCAACATGGTAGCATAGACAGTTTCAACAAGATAGTGTAGAGAAAGACTCTGACTCTACGAAACTAACTTTTTTAGAGATTTGAAGAGACGGGTGACCAAGGCTACAGTGTTGTTGACAAAAGGAAGTTGACGACTGGAGAGCTACATTGCCGGAGATGTATGTTGCAGAAGATCGAGGGGTCCAATCTAAAGACCAATTGGCAATAGGTGGAGTAACCTCTATATTATATATACTAAGCTTGGGTGACTTAAGTATCTAACACTTCTAAACAATGTATGGATCAAAGAAGTATAGGCCATTGTGTTCAGACCCGCCGCCAATCTTCTTCCCGTCTTGAGATGTTGAAAACATACAATGAATGGGAAAGAATGTGACTGTTGAACAATCAAAGACTTGGTAATGCGACTACCAGACATGAGACTAAATGATAACCGACGAACATATAAACCAGACATTAAAGAAAAAGGACCATAATTGGCAATACCAAACCCATGAATACTAGATGTCAACAACAGTAACACCGAGAAAGGTGGCCACTAGGTGAAATGCCAAGGTACCAATCATATGGGTTGAGGAAGC
>BRYF01000007.1:15184932-15189932 GCA_030159135.1 Actinidia polygama
TGACTGTTTTGACCCTTTTCACTTAAAACCTTTTTAGTTATTCAAAGTGATTTAGGTCCCTTAACCTATCAATTGGAGACCTTAAAGTCATGTTCAAGAGAGTTGGACCTAGAAGAAGAATATGTACATCGAATTGGAAGTTGTATTAGTTTAATTAGTTTACACTTAGATTATTAAACATAGTATTGATAACTCTATACCTTAAATGTAGGAACGCCGAGTCTAGCACTCAACCAATGAAACATTAGTGAGTAACACAATGCCATAAACAAAATTATATATTTTCATAAATAATTTCGAAACGTACTATTGTATATTCAATCGTTTTTCATGTTTTAATGCATCAACGATATGTTAGCAATACAAATGCCATATCTTCAAACATATGATATGCTATTATGTTATGATCGAAAACCATGGATGTTTGGTTACATGTGAAATAAATATGTTCAAAGTATATGCATGTGACACTCGGGGTCCCCCCTGTGGTGGGTCCTTAATCTAACCTAATGGTCCTAGAAGGTAGATGGGGAACGTGAAATAAACCATCTACAACTGAGATACCTCAGGCCTAAAGAGCCACCCGACCTATATGGTCTCATGTTATGTTAAGCCGAGTTGTTACGTTTTCATGATATATTATGTATGTTTATGAAAAACAAGTGATGCCATGTTTATGCAAGATCAAATTATGAGCAAATGTTTCAAGAAAGTTATGTTATGCTCACTTGTTTCACGTTAATGACATATGTATGATATAAAATAATTCATGGTATTTTACGTTCAAACATTTGTTATTATTCACTAAGCTTAAAGCTTACGTTTTTCAAAAACCTTTTCAAGAAGCCAATCCGAAGAGCCATAGAAGAAGGCATCATGAGGAATTAGTTTTGTAGCCTATGGGCCTTATGTTATGTAAAAATGTACGGCCATAATATATATAATTTAATTTGGCCATAAAATGTATGTAAATAGTTGAACTTAGGTGATAATTTATTTCATGACAGATGTATTTGTCATATTATAAGTTTATTTGTTAAATATGAATTAAAAATATTTAAATAAAAAAAAATTTAAAATTAAAAAAATTAGAGATGACATCATGTGTATTAGATCTTCTACATATATATACCAAGAATTTATAAAATTTTGTAAAACACATGTCGCAAAAATGTAGGAGATTCCCATTAAATATTGACCACTGTTGGAACACAACTTATCTTATGCTACAATCAACTAAAATAATTGAAGAAGTTATTAGTCTTTACATACAATCAAACTAAATTGGCATGATATTTCAAGATGATTAAGGTGTGTGTAATGCAATTTGTAAGTTTTTAAAAGTTTTTTATCCCACAACTAACGATTGATCGGGTGTTTATTATCCTACTACTCAACTTGTCATCACACACGTTATCACATTGTTAATAATTTTCAAGAACATAGGGATTTACCTATATTTAAAGATGCTTGTGCGGCAATAGAAATAAATTTTTCAAAATATTGGATGAATTTGCCTTACCTCTTTACGTTATCAGTTGTAATAGACCCTAGTATTAAATTGTTTGCTTTAAAATTTTTTATTACCACTATTAATGACACTATATACTACATGTAAAACAAAATATTTCACACAACGCACGACTTTTATCACCACTTCTACAACTTCTACTTTAATAAGTAGCGTATGAGGTAATAATGTTTGGAGTGCAATATCTAACATTAGTAGGCAAAGTACTAGTGTTTCATATCACACTGAATTTTTTAAATACTTAGATACATAATTCAGTGATTTTCTAATATATAGTGCGAGAGAGTGTCTAAATGTCATACCCTGCAACCCGACTTATGCGGATCGAAGGCACGTGACCGGCCGACGGCTTGCCCACCAAGGCCGACTTACCTTAACTCGGTTGATCACCTGTGCATACTCATTTATAATGATATAAAATTTTCGTTGAAACGTCATAATAATTGAAAATAACAAAGTTTAGATGTGCTCACCAAGTATACAGAGTTGTGCCTAAGTTTTTAAACTTTTACATATACGACCATACTAACTTTAATTTTACATCACATGATCGAAACGTCATTACGTAACATAAAGCCTAGTTTATACAAACGTCATAAGACTCCTTGACCACAATTTCTAAAATCTTCTTGGCAACTTCTTCTAAGACTCCTCAGATTAGCTTCTTGAAATTTATTTTTGAAACCATAAGCTTTATGCTTAGTGAACAATAGCAATGCATGAACATAAAATACCATGGAGTAATTACATAATATACATATCCTAACATAACTTTTTTTTGAAACTTAAACTTTCATAAACTTGAAGCTCACATAAGCATAATATAGATTAAACTTTCATAGTCATGAATATAGCATATCATGAAAAGTGTAACAACTCAGCATAACGTAGTAACCGTATAAGTTATGCTAGGGCTCTTTAGGCCAGAGATGTCTCTATCGTAAATAGTTTATTTCACGTCCCCTATCGTATGACTATCGGGCTTGGTTAAGGTCTCGCCACGAGAAGACCCCGAGTGTCACTATACATTGAACATATTTCATTTTTCTCATGTAAATCATGCATCCATGGGTTTTTCATTCATAACATAATAACATCTTATACATTTAAAAGACATGGCTTTTATAGCATAACATATTCATTTTATGCATTGAAATTTAAATATATCATAGTACGTATTGAAAACATTTTGAAAGTACATAATTTTGTTCATGGCATCGTGTTACTCACCTCGATTTCCTTGACTTGGCGTTAAACTCGTCGTTCCTACATATGAAGGACATATGATACAAATATCAATACTACAATAGAGAAGATTTAAAAGTAATACAACAACTTTTGACTCGACCAAAAGCATACTCGCTCTAGGATAGGCCATAGGTACGAGGGTCCTAAGTTGATCATTCCTCAAAGCATCTTATGAAAATTGACCTAATATTTCTCATTTGGTAGGTTAAGGGGCCTAACATACTTTGGACAACTAAAATGTCTTAAAGGAAAAAAGGTCAAATAGCCTGAAATTTGTCCTAGCGTTCGAACGCTGGGATCTGGCATTCGAAAACTAGGCTATTAAATAGTCAACATTCGAACGCTAAGGCAAAATGGCGATATTCATTTCTCTGGACAGTCGAACGCTGCGTAGAGGCGTTCAAACGTTAAGGCATAGTTGTTGTATCGTTCGAACGTTGGGTCTTGCGTTCGACCGTTAAGGCATAGTTGTTGTATCGTTCGAACGTTGGGTCTTGCGTTCGAACGTTGAGGCATAATGTCTAGGTTCCCCTTCTCTGTGTGTACGAATGCTCCGCAGAGGCGTTCGAACGCTAAGGCCAAAACCAGTTATCGTTCAAACGCTAAAAGGGACGTTCGAACGCTAAGGCAAAAGTTGGTTTTTATTCGATGTCAAGCCCCGCAACCCGGCCTATGCGGATTGAAGGCGCGTGATGGCCGGCGGCTGGCCGCCTAGGCCAACTAACCTGTCTTCTTATGCATATTTATTTAAAATGACATAAATTTTTCTTTTGCGAAAACGTAATTATACTGAAAATAATAAAGTGTCACGTCCATAATGTATACAGAGCTGTGCCTAAGTTCAACTATTTACATACATTTCATGGCCAAATTTAATTATACATATTATGGTCGTACATTTCTACATAACATAAGGCCCACAGGCCACACAACTAATTCCCCATGATGCCTTCTTCTATGGCTCTTCGGATTGGCTACCTGAAATTATTTTTGAAAACGTAAGCTAAAGCTTAGTGAATAACATCAATGCATGAACATAAAATACCATGGATGATTTCATATCATATGTACATCATATACATAAAACATGTGAGCATTAACATAACTTTTTCTTGAAATATTACTTTCATAAACGTGATGCTCACATAGACATTTCATACATACTTCTATAGTCATACTGATATATTTGGAAGATGCTCATAGGCATATCGTGGATGAAAACTTGTGACAACTCGACTGAACTGAGTGACCATATAGGTTGTTGGGTGGCTTTTTTGGCCTGAGATATCTCGACTTTTGCAGATGATTTTATTTCACGTCCCACATCTACCTCAGGACTATCTGATTTTAGGCCTCGTTAGAGAGGGTTCCGAGTGTCACCATACATGCATATTCTGAACATACTTTGCTTTTAAATCAATCAATCAATCAAATATCCATGGATTTTAATACATAGTATAACATCATTTACATGCGTTAGAAGACATGACATTTATATCTTAACATACTCATTTTTATGCATTGAAATGTGGAAAACACTTGTACATACATAATACACTTTGAAAACATTTTGAAAATACATAATTTTATTCATAGCATCGTGGTACTCACCTGGGATTACTTGGCTAGGTTCTACACTTGGCGTTCCTACATGTGAGGCAAGGAATCGTCAATCTTATGTACAATAATAATTAACTTGCATAAGTAAACTTTTGATTAAACCTAGGCATCCTCGTTCTAGGTCCAATCCTCTTGGACATGTACTTAAAGTCTCCAAACGTTAGTTCAATTGGCCTGACATACTATGGTCGTAATTATGAAGTTTTAAGGAAAAAGGTCAAATTTACCTAAATTCTGGCCTGGCGTTCGAACTCCCATATTGGCATTCAAACGCTAGGGTGATCGTTCGAATGCTATTCTTGGGTGTTCGAACGCTCCCTGCGTGGAACAGTAGGAACAGTAGCTGAACTTACAATTTTTACCAAAAACTCAATCAAGCTAACTTAAATCTTCCTAAGGCTTTGAGGTTGTGATATACAGCTCAAGGACACTACCATATCTTAAAATGGGCCTTTAATTTGAAACCTAACTTAGAAGATTTAAGTTTTAAAATCAAACAAAACCCTAACATACAACATACATATATATATACATGGGTTTTTGAGCTTATACCTTCCATTCCAAGCTCCTTTTAGCTTTGCTGAGCTTCCCTAAGCCCCAA
>BRYF01000007.1:15209932-15212432 GCA_030159135.1 Actinidia polygama
GGATGAACCCAAGATGAATTTGAGTTTTTCCTTTCAATTCTTCCTTTTCTCCTCTCTTTTCTCTTTCTTTTCTTTTTCTCCCTTCTCTCAAGTGTTCAAGCACATCCTTTCTTTCTCCCTTCTCAAATTATGGCAGCCCTATAGATACAAAATTGTATCTATTGTGCTTCCATGGCACTCTCACACACACATCCACCTCATACTCACACACACTTATGCACATGCTCCACACACTCAAGCACACACTTCACACAATCAAGCACCTCACTAATTACTTTCATTAGGATAATTAACCTCACTTTGGTTAATTAAACATGGATTAGTCATGGATTAGTACAATTAATCATGCACTAATCACACATTAATTATACATTAATCACACACTAATCCTACTTAAAAATATAAAAAGTTTACCATGCCTCACACTCATTAAACTAAGCAGCTCAATTAGTCTAATCGCCTTACATGTATGCATAATTTCAAGCTAATTGTGAAATTTAGGATTTAGGGTCTCACAACTATGACAATTTGCGTGGCATAGTGGAAACTAAAAATGGTTTCAATTGAGAAATATAGAACACAAGATGAATTTTACTAGTGGCAAAAAGATCCAATTGATAAGCAACTTGTCCAATTCTGTTGATGATAGAAAAGGGACCATAATGTCTTTGAAAAAGCTTGTAATTCAATCATTTAGCTAAAGACTGCTGCTTGTATGGATGCAATTTGACCATGACAAAATCTCCCACTGAAAACTGAAATCCCTTCTATGAGTATCATCTTGTTGCTTCATCCTTTTTTTATCCTTTAACAAGTTCTTTTTTAATTGAGTCAAAATGTCTTCTCTGGTGACCAATTCAGTATCAACAACTTCTATAGATGAAGTTCCTAGTAAATATGTCTGAATAGCTCGAGGTGGTTTACCATAGAGAGCTTGAAATAAAGTCATGCCTGTTGAAGAATGAAATGATGTATTGTACCATAATTTTACCCAGATTAAAAACCTTGTCCAAGTTTGGGGATGTTGATGAGTAAATGCTCACAAATATTGTTCCAAACACTTGTTTAAAACCTCTATTTGACCATCAATTTGTGGATGATATGTAGTTCTATACTTCAAAGTTATACCACTTAGTTGAAATAATGTTTACTAAAACTTACTAAGAATAATGAAATCCTTATCAGAAACAATACAAAGGGGAAAATCCCGGTATTTGATAATCATGTTTCTAAACAAATTAGCCATTGAATTTGCTGTAAAAGAAGTAAGTAGAGTGTCAAAATGTGCAACTTTAGATAATTTATCAACAATTACTAATATGACTGTGGCTCCTTTAGAAAGAGGAAGTTCTGTTATGAAATCCATAGATAAATCCTCCCAAACATGTTCTAGAATAGGCAAAGGCTAAAGTAAACCAACAGGCTTTGAAGTAGGAGATTTTACCTTTTGACAAACATAACAATTACCCACAAATTGTCTTACATCTTGTCTGAGACCAGGCCAAATTTTTTTGGGAGATATCTTTATAAAGGTTTTTAAAACTCCAGCATGGCCACCAAGGAGAACTATGAAATTCTTGAAGAACAACCGCCTTAATGGTAGAATCAGAAACAAGTCTCAATCTGTTTTTGAAATACAATAGACCATCCTTAAAATGTATAATGTGCTGCAGTTCCAGCTGTGCATTCTTTAACGATAGCTTGTAATTCAGAGTTTTGCAGAACTTCATTTCTTAAAGCATCCAATAATTGAGAAGTGATAGTTGTGAGAGTAGAATAAAACCCATTCAAAAGCAACAATTGTTGGGTCACAAGATATAAATCTCCACTTCATGCAAATTGTTATAGGAATTTATAACAATTTTACTTTAAAAAAACGACTCGTGTTCAGTGTAAGTTATCATATCTTTCTCTATACAACACAGACAGTAAAGTATTAAGCATGCAAGATTGAATTGACATGATAATCCGCTTAAACATCATATTATGCAAAGTCACTAGTTGGTTCAATTATCTTTGAAAACAAAACACAATCATTTAGATATGGTCCCCAAAACTAAGAAGTCTTAACATATCTACAATATATGAAACATCACCTTATACACTTGGAATGCGAAGAGTCACAATGTAATTCAAAGGAACCAAAAAACAGACTTGCTTCGGATGACATGGAGTGAAAAATAAACCTGTTCTCATCAACTAATAATGGTAGATGAACAATTTCTGCACTAAATAGATCAAAAAGATAAAAACAACATTTATCGAACCAAACATTATTTGCAAATTAAAGCATCCAAAATATGTCAAAAATATCCAAACAATTATCAAAACATAACAAATCCTAAATACGTCATAAACAAACCAACAAGAGTTTAAGATTGAAAATAAACACGATAAAGTAAAAATGTAGTCTAAACTCTAAACTCCTAATCCTCCTCCTCCTCCTCCTCCTCTTCCTCATCGTCATCCTTGGATTGCATCTGGATAAGCATACCCTTTA
>BRYF01000007.1:15214932-15219932 GCA_030159135.1 Actinidia polygama
TCTGATTGAGATAAAATTTTAGGATGATGTTCATGGTTTAAAGATCAACATATCTAATGGTCTGGATTTCAATTTGAGGTTAGCGGGAGTATACAATATGCTTTCTAAACTCTAGAGTACTTTCCTAAAAGGATGAGGATTTCCTTCAGTAAGGGTAGCAGGAAGTCATGCTGCCTTGTAGAGGTGGCACAGTCTTTGAGTGGTCACTTGGGTGTTATTGGGTGTTATTAATTTCTTGGAAATAAACACCCAATAAATGCATTTTAAGAATCTAAAAAATTAATAACACCCAATAACACTCAAATAACCACTCAAAGGCTATCACATCTACAAGGCAGCAGGACTTTCTACTACCCTTACTGCAGAAAATCCTCATCATTTCTAAAATATCTAATTTTGTATTCTTCTTGAGCATGTGCTATCTGATAAAATTCATGGTATTTTATTAAAATCATGATCTATATAATATTGTATAATGACTAAATGCTATGGAATAGATTAGTATATTAACTGAGTGGACCCACCAATAACTCTATTAAGGATTGGAAAAGCCAAAAGAGCTAGGAGACATGGGTGAGACCAACCACCAATAATGTACCAGGAAAGATTGAGTATGAGGTCTTTGACGATATGATGATTCATTGAGCTCTTCTAGATTTGTTGTTGAGGCATTATTGAATTGAGCATATTCCCGTCGTATTGTATACTTTCCTGCTTAAAATGGTTTTTCTGCTGGACGTGGAAGCTCGGGTAGTATGAGATGGGTTGGGTGAAAGAATTAAATATTTTAGATTTTAGATCATTTTATATTGATTATTTTTTGAGATATTATAATATTAACATTTGAAGACTAATGTAAATTTTTTGTAAATTAATTGTACTTTATTGTAGTAAGGATAATATGTAAATACACCGGTAACAATTTAATTTTTTCATGATTTTTATGAAAAGATAATTTATACCCGAATAATATTTTCTAATGGATGTTGCCTAAGACTTTTTACCAAGTATACTTAACAAACTACGTGAGACAGAGTTTGGAGTTCTTGCAGAATTCAGCTAACTTTTCCCAAAATTCTTGCTAAGTATATTTAGGCAACATCCATGGGACAAAGCTTGAAGCTCCCATAGAGATCACTGAAGAATTTTGGGAAGAGTTAGCCAAGCTATATGTGAGCACCAAACTCTGTCCCGCGAATCAAATAATATAAAGGGATTTCTCAAACAAAGGTGTAATGCAAACGAGATACAAAAAAAAATTATTCAAGCACAAAGCTATTCAAGTACAAAGATATTCAAGCATAAAGTTGTTCAAGTTACAAAGATATTCAAGCACATAGTTGTTTGATTACAAAGTTATTCAAGAACAAAGTTATTCAAAATACAAAATTGCCTATACTACGCGCCCAGAAGTAATGTCAAGCTATTGTTGAGCCATGAAGGACATCCGACCTCTATTAGGCAGTCGTTGTGGATAGTTGTCTCGAGATAATGGATATGATCAAATGGGAACAATAGTCATCAAGCAGATATCCATTAGTTGACTTCCGAGCTGGTAGAATTCTGCTATATCCGACACCGGCAACACTATACTCATAAAGCATTCGCTGCTCGCAGCAGATTGCTTATCAGCTACAGGAGAGTTTGTTGCCTTAAACGGGAATTCGATCTGTCCAAGCAAAAGTTTCATATTACAAAACTTTTGGGGATAGAGGCATACGAGCCAACAGCGCGCAACGAGCTGTTCAGCCCTACTAAAACTACTCACTATTTTTCAAGGGACAACTATTAGACCCCTCCACTGCACAATTGTTGCATTTATATATAAAAAAATTAATGCAATAATATAATATACAACATATCATTATGCACCAAGATAAACTATTTTTTTTTAAAAAAAAATTATTTATTTATTTATTTATTATTTTACTGTTCATAACTGTCGATACTGAAAAACCTGTTGTCGACACTTGCCATCAGTAGCCAAAAACTTCAAACTTTTGCTGTTCAAAAAGTTTTAGGTGTCGACACTTGAAATTTAGGTGTCGACACCTGAGGTTAGTAACCAAAACATAACTTTTTCCTTCAAAGGTGTCGACACCTGCCATCAGTGGCAAAATTTTCAAAGTTACTATTTAAAGGTGTCGACACCTACCGTCAGCGATCAAAATCCAGCACTTCCCATTTCCAAACTTTTTCATACAAATAAAATCTTTCATTTAGGGTTCAATACTCAAAATACAACCTCAATAGGCTAGATATAAGCCATTAACAACAAACCCAAAGTAAAACCCCAATAAAATAACCCCTTTACCTCAATTCCAAGCAAGAAAAAGCTCTACAACAACGGTGATATTCAAAATTTTGAATTGCTCCGATCTTGAACTTTCTTGGCTCAAATCGAAGCCCTCGTTGAGTAGATAATCTTTTCAATGAAATATCACTCAAATTGCACCTTAACTCACTTAGATCTAAGCTTTAAATACAAAATTCTAGAGAGAGAGGAAGAAGAAGAAGACCATAAATGCAAAATAAATATTTTTAGTAAATGCTAGCAACTTGAGTTAGGTCAAATAATGAGAAAAGACCTAAATGCCCTTTTTGAGTTGGGCTTTGCTTGGCCCAAGCACAAACCCAAATCAAAATTTATCTTGGGTCCAATCAATTTTGCCCACTCTCTCACACCTCCACTTTCAAACCCAAATTTGAAATCTAATTAAATTATATTGGCTCAATTCTACCAAAGTTCATAACTATATATATATACTATATATTTACACACGTGGCATGAAGACATCATATATTAAAAAAAATTAGAATCTTACAACCTCCACCACTTAAAGAAATTTCGTCCACGAAATTAGATAGACGTACCCAACTGATCAAAAAGATCTAGATACTTTGCGCAAACCTTGGACTCGCGCTCCCACGTAGCTTCCTCTACGCCATGATGAAGCCATAGAACTTTCACCAATGGAATGGTTTTACCTCTAAGCACTTTATCTCGCGTGTCCAATACATGAATCGGTCGCTCCTCATACGTGATATCCTCGTTGATAACTAGATCTCCCCAATCCAAAACGTGCGAAGGATCGGGCTCATACTTCCTCAACATGGAAAGGTGAAACACGTTATGTACGTTGGCCAACCTCGGTGGCAAGGCAAAACGATATGCCACGGCCCTAATACGATCAAGAATCTCAAACGACCCAATAAACCTTGGCGATAGCTTGTCGCTATGACCAAAACGCATTAATCCTTTCTTTGGTGAAATCCTCAAGAATACATGATCCCCAACTGCAAACTCCAAGTGACGTTTTCTCCAGTCGGCATAACTCTTTCGACGACTCTATGCTGTGAGTAAATGTTTCCTAATTAAGACTACCTTCTCGGTCGTATCACTCACCCAACTCGACTTGGCAAGCACTGCTTCCCCAATGTCGGTCCAACAAACGGGTGACCTACAAGGTCTACCATACAATGCCTCAAAAGGTGCCATCCTAATGCTCACCTGATAACTATTGTTATATGCGAATCCTACTAAATGTAGATGATCCTCCCATGATCCACCAAAGTCAAGTACACACGCCTAAAGCATGTTCTCCAAAATCTCAATAGTACGCTCAAACTGCCTGTCAGTCTGAGGATGAAATGCCGTGTTTAAGTCTTAAATCCCAACCAAGAGCGAATTGCATCCCCTTCCAAAAGAGCGATGTAAAACGCGGATCTCTATCTGAAATGATAGATACCGAAACTCCGTGAAGTCTAACAATCTCACGGACGTAAAGAATGCCAAGATCCTCTGCCGAATTTGATAAACAGATTGGAAGAAAATGTGCGGATTTTGTCAAACGATCAACTATGACCCAAACGGCGTCGTGCCCTCTCACGACCTAGGCAAACCCGTAACGAAATCCATCGTGATATGCTCCCATTTTCACTCCGCAACTAGCAATGGTTATAGTAAACCCGCAAGTTTCGAATGCTCGGCTTTCACCTGCTGACATGTCAAACATCTAGAAACGAACAACGCAACGTCCTTCTTCATTTGCCTCCACCAAAACTGGAGACACACATCCTGATACATTTTCGTCCCTCTAGGATGAACTACGAGTCGCGAATGATGAAACTCACGAAGCACATCTTCCCTACTAGACAAAAGCACAAACAATCTAGACTTATACCTCAAACCCCCATTCGAATGTATAACACAATATGTTAGTCCTACACCTCTAGCAATATGATCACAAATTGTCTTAGCCTCCACATCATGCCGTTGTGACTCAACAACCCGATTGATAATGGTTGGCTCTACAGACAACATGAACAAAGTAGCACACTCGTTCGTCTCATGGAGAAGTAAGCCGTACTCCCTATTGTTCTAAAGCATCTTCCACTCATGAATGGAAATGCTCGCCAAAGTACTAAGAGGTTTCCTACTAAGCGCGTCAGTCACAACGTTGGCTTTTTTGGGATGATCATGCAAATCAAAGTCGTAGCCTTCCATGTATTCCATCCAACGTCGCTGCCCCAAGTTCAAGTCCTTTTGCGTGAACAAGTACTTCAAGCTCTTGTGGTCCGAAAACACTTCAAACCATTCTCTGTACAAGTAATGCCTCCAACTTTTTAACGCAAAAATAACCGCTGCAAGTTTTAAGTCGTGAGTTAGATAATTTTGCTCATGCATCTTCAATTGACGTGAACCATATGCAATTACTTTACCCAACTGCATCAACACGCACCCCAAGCCATCATGTGAAGTATCGCAGTACATAGTATATCCCAATCCTCGCTCAGGTATAATAAGAATTGGTGCTAAAGTCAATCTTTTCTTAAGTTCTTAAAAAGAATGCTCGCACGCATCGTTCCAAAAAAATGAATTCTCTTCCTCGTAAGTCGAGTCATCGGTGCCGCTAATTGTGAAAAGTCCTCTACGAATCGTCGGTAGTAACTGGCTAAAACTAAGAAACTATGAATCTCAAACACGGTCTTCGATCGTT
>BRYF01000007.1:15224932-15232432 GCA_030159135.1 Actinidia polygama
CTACACAACACCACAAGAAAACGATAAGACAGTCATATTTATCTATGATTAAGCCAAAGCATTACGCTACAATACTCAAATCAATAACACGTATCACATATGTTCACATTATTCTCAATACTTATGCAACACCCTCGTGTTACCTCTCAATACTTAGACACTAAGACACATGTGGTCTAACCACCCCACTGCTCATAGGTATTCAAACCTAGAGCTTTGATACCATATTGTCACGCCCCGGTCAACCAAGACTAGGCCACGTAGACAATCAGTGTAGATGCAGAAAAGTCAAACTAATATAATATGACAATGCACTGTCACTACATCAGAGTACAGTAAATAAATCCCTATCGTGGAACCATGCTCTCCATGAGCTATCAAATACAAAACTACACTGATATCCCACGGACAATGCCCATACCGGGCCAAAAGAATATTACAATTCTTCCAAAAATACTTGTTTATACATTTCCCAAAATAAAATAATAAGCGGCATCCGCATGTCTCAAGACTCGGGATAAATCTCAGTACTTGAAAGTTTATTTAAGTAAAGGTGAGTTACCTTACAAAGATTTAACAATGAACTTGATGTCTCAAGCCAAAACCATGATACATAGCTATACAATAAAAACATGATGCAACAAAATACGTTTTCATTCATATCAAAGTATACTTTTGATTCCACTCCATGATTTTCCACATTCAACAATTTGCCCATATTCCCAATTCTTCTCAAAAAATAATAATTCAATTCTTTCGAATGACACACTTGGGCTAATATCCAACCAACCTCATTATGCACTAGGCACGTGAGACAACATACGTCAACTTCCCAAGCTTTCACCGTGGCTATGACATTCCCTCCGTATCGTTGTCATCTAGGACTTTTATTTTGTCAACTTCCCGGATTTTCACCGTAGCCCTTGACATGCCTTCCGTGTATATATTTTCCATCTAGGACTCTAACTTCGGCTTAATCTAAACTATCTTATTCCGAGTACATGACATACCTAATTCGGCATGTCATAACGTGTCATTCCCAAACCATTTCTAATTTTTTACAAACATGTAAACTTTGTGTTTACTAAAAGTCTCAATGCAAATAATAAACTTTATATTTTTCACAAGTTCAATCATACGTCCATGTTACATTTATCAAAATTTAAATGCAATAACATACTATACAAGCATTCAAAGCCATCAATAATGATAAACTATTATTGAAATCATCCTCAATTTTTTTTTTGTCATAAACAACACTTATAACCATTAATATAATCTCAACCCAAAAATCTAAGTACACACAAATTCATATTTTTTTCAAATCTCACATACACAATTGTTGCATTTATATATAAAAAAATTAATACAATAATATAATATACAACATATCATCGCACCAAGATAAACCATTTTTAAAAAAAATATTATTTATTTATATTTATTTTTACTATTTATAGGTGTCGACACCTAAAAAACCGAGTGTCGACACTTGCCGTCAGTAGCCAAAAACTTTAAACTTTTACTATTCAAAAAATTTTAGGTGTCGACACCTGAGATCAGTAGCCAAAACATAACTTTTTCCTTCAAAGGTGTCGACACCTGAAACTTGGGTGTCGACACCTGAAACTTGGGTGTCGACACCTGCCATCAGTGGCAAAATTTCTAAAGTTACTATTAAAAGATGTCGACACCTGAAATCTAGGTGTCGACACCTACCGTCAGCGACCAAAATCCAGCACTTTCCATTTCTAAACTTTTTTATATAAACCAAATCTTTCATTTAGGGTTCAATACTCAAAATACAACCTCAATAGGCTAGATATAAGTCATTAACAGCAAACCCAAAGTAAAATCACAACAAAATAACCCCTTTTACCTCAATTCTAAGCAAGAAAAAGCTCCACAATAATAGTGATGTCCAAAATTTTGAATTGCTCTAATCTCGAATTTTCTTGGCTCAAATCGAAGCCCTCGTTGAGTAGATAATCTTTTTAACGAAATATCACTCAAACCTCACATTAACTCACTTAGATTTAAACTTTAAATTCAAAACCCTAGAGAGAGAGGAAGAAGAAGAAAATCATAAATGCAAAATAAATATTTTTAGTAAATGCTAGCAACTTGAGTTAGGTCAAGTAATGAAAAAAGACCTAAATGCCCTCATTGGGCCAAGCACAAACTCAAATCAAAATTTACCTTGGGTTTTTATCAATTTGGCCCACTCTCTCAGACCTCCACTTTCAAACTCAAATTTAAAATCCAATTAAATTATATTGGCCCAATTCTACCAAAGTTCATAACTATATATATATTTATATATATATATATACACGTAGCATAATGACGTCATATATAAAAAAAATTGGAACCTTACATATTCTGTATCTATAATTGAGCAATATATTACATAGTATATTCTAAATATCTTTCTGATTGATACGCTACTTTATTGTTATTTTCTTGTACAAACTTATTCTTTTTAGATTTTTCTTTAATTCAATAATACAATACATAAATTCTTTCTCTCTCTACAATTTCTTCCAACAAATATCATCAACTAAAACGCACGTGGCTAGTAACTTTTGGGATAGAGTCAAAATTATATCTATGCACTTATAGCCGAGATTTATCTTTCCTTAAAAATTCATTTTATTAAATACCTCATTTCATTTGTGTATATTGTATAACACAACTTTGGAGGTTTTGCATTCTAACCCTAATTTTATAAACATCCATCTTGTATGCGCTTCTTTAAACGATGCATGACACCCAAGGAAAATTTTAAAGGAAACAAACATGGATTTATATTTATCGGACCAGCCATTTACCAGAAAATTCAAGGTGATATGGTCATTTAAGTTTTCATTCGCAATCATACTTTATTGGTCGAAGAAATTCAGAACTTATGCATTTTTATAATAAGTGTAGAAGTTAATTTCTTAATTGAACTCAATTAAATCTTCTCTTAAGTTTCAATATCATGTCACACATACTCCATGATTTTTTTTTAAAGAAAATTCAGGTAGAATGATTATGCACACTCCAAACTTTTTATGTATACATTACTATATTTTTAGCTCTCTTTTCATTTTAAAGTATTACACACATTTTTGAGATGATTTTATTTTGGATAAAAATAATTTTTTGGTCTTTAGTGAAACTTTTTTCAAGTTGGATGAAATTTTTTATATTTTTGGACTCCTTTGGTCAAGAAAAATCGTAAAAGTATAAAATTTTGATTAAACAGCAAAAAAAGTTTACTTAAAACAAAAATAAATAAAAATTAAGGAACAAAAAATCTCGTATCCCAAAATAGGCCTAAGTACGATTCTGATCCCTGCTTTTTCTTTAGTGATCTTAGAATCGAAGCTCAATCCATTAAAAAATAAAATGTTGAACTCTAATAAATCTTACAAAAAAATTCACCGATAAAAATTTTAAATTAATTGAATCATTTTGAACTGGACTACCTGAGGTATTAGATTTTGGGCATCGATTTCACCAAACATCTTGACAGGGATGGGATCGACATATCCCATAATTTCTACATTCGGGTGAGAATGGAATAGAAATTTTATTTTTAATTGCCTTTCTAATCCAAAATAACATTCCCAAACAAAAGACAAATTCAAATAATTTTTGTAAATACATGTTTTCCATTTGTTAGTTGAGTTGTTCGTTGCTCTATATGATATAATATAGTTGGGTTCAATTGGGGAAAGAAACAAAACATTTAAGTCCAAACCTTAGATCTATCTTACAAAATAATTTCAAACAAACATGGAAACCTATGTTACGAAAATATGAAATAAAATAAAATTAGGGTTACTCTATAAACAATTTCAAATTTTACTCCAAAGTCTGTGTAGCTGGACGAATTGTAGACCATACACGTGTAGTATTAAAGATACTACACTGTCGTGGAAGAACTTGATGATGCGTTGTGAACGTGTTGTGGACTCTACATTCGTAAGAGGCACAACATTGTGTAGGTTTTACGATATTACACATGTGCAGGCCCAACAACTCATATAAACATAGAGTAAAATATGACGGCCCACAATTCATATAGGTGTTGAGCAAATTATGATGTTGTGGACCCTATACAGTATTGTGGATCAGTGACCCCTACACAATATTGTGAACAGCATTGTCGATCTCACACTTGTAGAGTCCATAAGACTACGTAGGGTCCGCTTCTACAATATAATGTAAAGTCGACAATATTATACTTGCTAGGGTGCACAATTCATTTGTGCTATGGATCCGACACTGAATTGTGGACACTAGGCAAGTATAATGTTGTTGACCTTACATTGTATTGTTTTGTTATCGATGATGCTTTCTATAGTGCACGTACATTTATCAAAGATAACTCTATTTACTTTATATTTTAATCCATCAACAAGCAAAAAAGTTTTGATTATAGGAAAATGTTCCTTACCAATATTACCTATGCCGATGATTTTACCTTTTGCTATTATCTCCAAAGGTTTCATACCCGCCATCCTTCGTAGATAGAAATGCGAATATAGATTTGTCTTCAATCATGTGTCTTGAGCATCCGTTGTCTAAGTACAACATTCCCTTTTTTGACTTTGCATTTAGTACACCTACATAGAAAGATTAATCATTGGTCTTTTGTACCCAAATTTTGTTGGATCCTTGAATGTTAGTTTCAATTTTCTTAGGGACCCATTTTATTTTTAATTCATTTTTAACACATTTTTTTATATGACATGAATATAAAGTGTGACTCTCGGTATTATAATATGTACATAGGATTTTTTGTGTTGTGGGATATGATGCTTTTATAAAGATATTATTGTATTGTGGAAGTAGATCCCTCATAGTTTTCTGGAAGTTACAAGCGTAGGGTCTACAACATTGTTTCACAATACTGGGTAGAATTCGCAACACTATAATTGTCTCCAATGTATAGGGTCTGTTAGCTAAAAAGTAAACTATGAGGGGGTGAAATAGGTTTGCTAGAATTAATTAGCAATTAAAAATTTATGTAAAAAATAGATTAATTATGCACTCTAGTCTAAGCTAAGTATATAAGCAATTAAAGAGAATAGAGAAAATAGTGCAAATGATTTATAGTGGTTTGGAGAATAAAGAGTGCAAAGAGAAAAGAGTGCAAATGCTTACGTCCACCTCTCGCAGATTCTCTTTAGATGTGTTTATTATCTTCAAACTTGCGGGTACTTGAAAACATTTATAATTACTAGAACACTTCTAGTCTTCAAGAGAATCTCTCTCTTGAAAATTTTATAATCATTTACAATTATTCTCTCAAAATGAAGTATTTTTGTAGTAACTAAAACTCACCAACTCTAGACGAAAGATGAATACAATTAATTTTTCTTTCTAGAGTGATCTTGCTCTATTTGATCTTGACAAATCATGCTCACAATAAATGATCGAGGGATTGAAGTATTGAATACAAGTGTAGATGAGTTTTTATGTCACTTCAATATCTTCCCAACAACTCTAATGATTGGATTTAGAAACCTAAAATTGAATAGAGTTGTTGCATTAAATGCTTCTGATCTAACCGTTCTGATTGAATCTCAGCCGTTGGATATTGATTTGGTCGTGTAAGATCAGAGTTTTCAAAAATATAGGTCGATACTTCGGTCAACCAAACTTCAACTTCGGTCGAGGTTGCTCTATTCTTCCAGTGAGCTTTCATTTTCAATTGCTGAATGTCAATGCTGACTTCGGTTGAGGGTTTTGTCAACTTCGGTCGACCGAATATCAACTTCGGTTGACATTGCTCTTTTTTTTAGTGACCCTTCCATTCTTCATTTAGACTTCATCTAGCTTCGATTGACCTAATCATAACTTTGGTTGAGGTCTTGATCAACTGTGGTCGTTGTTACATTGTTCTTCCATTGAGCACTTAGTTCATTTGTTTAGTACTTTGTTCTACTTTGTTAAGGTGCTTCAACTCCGGTCAACAAGTTCGGTTGACAGTAGCAGTTATTTTACTACTTAAAAAATAACACGTTAACTATCCAATATGAGTTTAAGTGGTGGTTTGACACTTCTACAAGTTTCATTTGCATAATAACTTTGATTATGACTTATAGAAAGTTACGGATCTCATTATGATCATATGTAGACTCTTTTTGAGTTCAATCTTGTTTCTCTTCAAGGATGAGAGATAGTCAAATGATTTGTTTCAATTCTAAATTATGTTTTTAATGTATGCATGTATGTTTAATCTCAAAACAAACTTGTGCAAGGCTGTTTTGAGTTAATCAAGTGATTTAACAAATGTGAATTTGTTTGGCACTCCTTAATACGTTTTCATAGTAAGTTTAATCAATTTTAACGTTTACAAGTCTAATCATCAAAATCAATTATATAGTTATATTAACAGGGTCCACAATTTATGTGAATATATTAGGATTAATTACACTTTACCTCTTTAAACTTCTTTTTGATTGTTACTTAAACAAAAAAAAAACGTGACTTTTTTATGCTAGGTCCACAATACCATATTAATTTGCCAGGGTTCACAATTTACTTGTGTTGTTCCACCCTACACTGAATCGTAGACTCTAGACAACTATGTGATGAAAGTGGACCCTACAGAGTTTAGTGGACCTTACGTTTGTGGATTCTACAACGCTATTCACAATACTGTGTAGGGTCCGCAATACTATAATTGTCTAGGGTCCACAATTTATGTAAGCAGACAGTAAGATGGTATTAATTACACTTTAATCCTTAAACTATTTTTCATTGTCACTTTATCTTATTAAACAAAAAAATGTGATACTTTACCCCCTTAAACCATTAAAATTCAAACCTGCGATAACATTGTTAACGGCAAAGAAAACTAACATGTTTGCCTTGATTATATATTTTGGCTTGAAAGAGAGGTGCAGTTGATCACATTCAATCCCTCCCTCCATTGCTCATGTGGGTAACATGTAACATTTTTAAAGTTTAGGGTGGTAAAGTGATTCTCTGTGATAGTTTAAGAATATGAAATTAACCAGGTAAAATATGAAGCATAAATGGGGAAAATTTGAAAATGGACTGCACAATAGCTTTATTTCAAAGTTGCCCTTCTTATATAAATCGTTCTTCCACTAATTTTCTCATAGCCCAATTCTTATTAGATTTCTTTTTCTAGCCCTTCACTATATTCTTAATCTTTTCATTCTTTCTCCAATATTTCAACGTGACATTTCTTCTAAGCCCTCAACTTCCTCAAGGTAATTTCTTATAATTCTTGTAAATTTTGTTCCTCGTATGGATGTGGGCATGTGTATATAAAAACGTTTTTATACTATTTTAGGTTTTAACCATATTTGGATCTCTAATTGAAATGTTGTCATCTGATTTATTTTTTTTTCTATGGGACAAGAATTTTGTAGCATTTTGGATATAATGGGTGTTTCCGCATTTGTCAAATTTTTTAGATCACTAAAATTAATTTTTAAAAACAGATTTTAATACATCAAAATAGTTACTTGT
>BRYF01000007.1:15254932-15257432 GCA_030159135.1 Actinidia polygama
CCAAGTCAAAGAGATCTACCTCTTCTAAAAATAAAGGAAAAGGAAGATCTTCCAGTCCAGACAGTACAGATCTTCTCAAGCTATTTAACAAGTTCATCCAAGCCCAGGCCCAAGCCAAAGCCCAAAATGAAGAGTCAGCCCAAGAAGAATCAGATGATGATCTTTTAGAGGAAGATGAATCCAATAATTCTGAAGCCTCTGTTAAATCATCAAGTCAAAAGCCCTACACTATTCAGTCACAAGATGCTCAGGACCCATTTGCTTAAAATTGTCTGCTTCAGTCGCTACTGTCATTGATTAAAGACAGAAAAGCTGCAGTCTTTTAAGTAAAGGTTCCTCCAATAGTAGTCAATCAGCCTTTCTGTCACGCTCCTCCAGTCAAAAGCAAGAAAAGCTTTCTCAAAAGAAGAAGGAATCCACCGAAAGCAGATGCCACTGTCCAAAAGCAGATGCCTCTGGTTTCTTTTCTTTTGCTTTTTGCTTTTCTTTTCAGAACAGTCAAATTTGTCTCCTAAGTCACTTGTATTTAAGGGAGTTCTCGAAATTGAGAAGGGGACTCCGCTCCACATCTCTCTCTCTCTGATTAAATTCTCTCTGGTAAAAATGATGGTTTCCGCAGTATGCGCCTGCCCCATCTTTCAGTAAACCTATTGTAAGTCATTTGATTTTATTAAAATTTTGTTTAAGTCATTTTGCTTATATATTTCTAAATGTTTCTTGTGCCTTCTTCTTCTTTTCTCAAAATATATATATATATATATATATAGTTATACACGCATACAAGAACAGAGAAAACAATGACACAGGTCCTCTTGACTCAGCCAATTTATTTATCAAATTACACTTCTTTTCCCTCAACTTTGATGTCTTCTTTAATTTAATCTCAAAAGTTTTGAATATTTTAATTTAACCCCACACACGCTTTCACCCTATAACTTTTAATTCTTGTACTTTAACTCATAAAGTTTACAAATAATAGTTTAATAATATAATTTTAACCCCAAACTAATTCACACTACTCAATAAACCACGTTAATTAAAATAATCATCATATATATGCATGATTAATTATAAAATTAAAGTTTAGAGTCTCACAATTCTCACTATTTTGTTCAGTTCAAAAAAACATAAACAGTTAAAAAAATAGTTGCGCACGGTTCGATTTACATTTCTTTTAGTTAAAAACTCCAAAAATTTACGTGTCTATCTTTCAACATAATTATTTCCCTTTTAGAATTCTTTGCCTATTTATTTTTATTAATTGTACTACCCTACGTAATTTGTTATATGAGTAAAGAAAATTTTCAAAAACAAATGCATAAAGTCTTCATTGAGAAGGGTGATTCTATTTGGACCCAACAAATCTCTCTCTAGCCCCAATTTTTTCATAGGATAAATTTTATTGACCTCCTTTAAGATTTTTAATAAATATAATTATCTTCTCTATAATTTTTAAAATAGAATCGACCTCCTTACTTTTGAAATTATTATCAATATTTTTTCTCAGAGCTAATTTTTTGATAAAAATAACAAAATAACTCTTATTTTTAAGAATTTCATTTTTTTATCAACACATCAATTAAAATTAATAGACATTCTCCTTTTTCTTAGAAGAACCTTATTTATTTAACTATCTAATGAAATTAATTATTTTACTTTATTATTGATAAAAAATAAAAATGGGATAGGTTACAAATTAATGAGATTTTGAGAAGAAAAAAAAATAGATTTTTTATTTATTTTAATTGATGTGTTGAGAAAAAAACTAAAAATTCTAAATTTAAGGACAATCTTGTTAGTTTTATTAAAATTTTAGATATATGAGAGAATCTTAATAATAGTTTTAAAAGTAAAAAAAGTCAGTGTTATTTCAAAAAAAATATGAAAGGCAATTGTAATTGTTAAAAATCTCAAAAAGATCAATGAATTTACCCATATTACACACGAGCTAGGGAGAAAATTCCTTGGGTCCGAAAAGAATCACCCCATTGAGAATATAAAAAAAGGTAATTTTCATACCCTTTAACTTTTATTTATATTTTACTTTCATCTTTTATGTTTTTATTTAATCATAATTAACTCAGAACTTTAGAAACAATTACAATGTGGACCCTTCGTCCATATCCATTAAAATTTACTGGTGAAATAGACATGTTCCACACACATGATAAATAAAAAAGGCAAAAATAATTTTTTATATTTTTGGGGGGATAAAAATAATTATTTTCCGTCTTTAGTGAATTTTTATCCAAACTAAATAAATATATATATATATATATATATATATATATATATATATATTCGGACTCCTCTCATCAACAGAAACTGATAAAGTATATAAACGATGAAAAAAAATCACTAAAGATAATTTTTTTTTAAGTTTATACTAATTTAAAAACTCGAATATGATCATGTGTGTGGCATATGGTTTTTTTCATTACAATTCCAACAAATATGAAAGTTGGGTCCACATTGCAACTATTTTCAAAGTTTAAAATTT